>JAYDZE010552988.1:0-31867 GCA_034509125.1 Monilaria moniliformis | reverse complement strand
GACAATTTTACCCCTACAATGCTATTTCCGTCTAAATATAATGCTGACGCACGAAACACAATCCTGTCCATCGGTTGATGTAAATCAATGGTCCAGATTTGGTCTTAGTTCTACCACATAGGGCTGTTTTTAGTCTAACATGACCATAGATATAATATCAATTAGGGCAGTACATTGTATGTAGGTAAGACAACTACACCACCACATAAGGTGGAAAATACTACATCGCACACAAACAGAATCACTATCATCATACAAGGTAGAAAAATATTTGCACGCAGACGAAATTGACCCCAAGACCTCTCACTAAGAAGAGTCTTGTGGTGCCTCAATATTGTCACTTAAGTTATGTCTCATTGATGGCTGCACTAATATATTGATATTATATACTCCATCTTTCCCTAAAACTAATGCAAACTTAGCAATTTAGAGATGTCCCATAAAGTTTTGCATGATTCTTTACTTTCCTATTTTGAATATCATTCATTTATATTTTACCCTCATTTTGCACACATATTTACAAAAGACCAAACATATCCCACTATTATCTACATTAACTACGATAAAATATAATTAAGTGATGCCATTTCTCCACTCATAAAACACACTATCTAACTTTCATTAAAATCTATGTCACAACAATGCGTTCACAACAGAGCGAATCCTAATTAATTGACTTATATCTCTATCCATACATTATATGAGTATTATATTGTTTATTTTTCGATTTCGAACTACATTAAAATTGACATATGTCTACCCACACATTTCCTCTTGCATCATTTAATACCTCGCTATATTGTGTATGAAGGAATTTTGAAGGTGTTGATAGATAGCAAGCTTACCTTTTTGTGTTGGTGAACAGTTGCTTTATAGAGTCTACTAATAGTTAGTTGAAGTTTGGTGGATTGGTTGACTTTTGGCTGAAATAACATCAGCTAAATATCTAGTTGCTGCCGATTCAAGCATTAATACCACTAATCAAGTCTAAATCTTCTGTTTTTTGGTTGATTATAAATATCTAATCAATAAGGTTAAATAAGACGTTAAAGGCATGATCATATCAATGTTTGTTTCAAATAAATGTATCAAGTGGTTGGCTCGAGCCCGCAAAGACCAATGAGAGATGGGTTGAACGGATTCAAAAAATGATCATATTTGATATACAAATTTATCTATTTATTTTTTATAAAACAATAAACCTAAGTATGAATACAAATCTAATTATATGAAATACTAAACATTTAATATGCGTCGAAAAAGCTTAGCGATTTTATTCCATCAATATAATTGACAAATATCTTATGCTTTCTAGTTCTATAAAAGAAAATTAGAATTTCCTAATTTGGAAAAAAGAAAAGAAAAGGAGATAACGATTCCTTCTCCGCGTGGGTGAGGACACTTTATTCACCTCTAAATATATGCAAGGCTTTTCTTGGGTGCAAAGACAAGATTCGCATCTACATCATTCCTACCGCACCACCATATTATTATGGGGTCATGACCATCATACAACCATCATGCCATCATCCATCCATCATGTACCATCACATCATTATATAACACTGAATATATTTCTCATGGTCTTTTACGTTCCCGAAAAATATCATAATTCATAATAATCATATAGGGGAGGGAGTTAGAGAGAGAAAGTGTGGCATCTCTGGGTTTCTTCTCCTTAGGTTATGCCGTTTTCTCTACCGGTAATCCCCTTTCTCGCGCTCTCCTCCTCCTTCTCTCTCTTTCTACATATATAATAACTATTCGGTGTTGATTAATTTTTTGCGCCTTTTCTGGATATTATTGCTGTGATGCGATTAGATCTGCGCTTTATTTTTGTCGTTTTTGGATTGATGTTCGGGGACTGAGATAGATTATATCATTTAATCTTTGGGGTAATGCTTTTACTATTCATGTTTTTGTTTGTTTCGTCTCTTCTTAATCATTGGGATAATAACTAGGCTCTGGTGGTTATTCAGCTTAAATTGAAATTGTTCTATTCTCATTCCCTTTTTAGGGTTTCTTTTACCCTTTTTTTCTGTGTTTGGTTATAAACATGCGTCTTGGCTCGTTTTGGTTCCGGTGTGGTTTCTAGGGTATTCGTTCGAATTCATGCAAATGTATGTGGAAAATTGTCTATTTGAAGGGATAAAACTGGATGAGCTGATTGCGGATTAAGAATAGTTGAATACGGTAATGCCAAGTAGAATATTGAATTTTGGTTAGGCTAATCTATGTATGTGCAAGCTAATTGTGTTTTAGGGTTGTTGTAGCTTTGCAATATGCATCAATAACAAATTCATTTTCCCCTCATATTTGATGTTGTTGAGAAGATACCAAGCAGTTGTTGTGTTCATGTTGTTTTTCTGCTTCTATATGAAATGTGTGCTTCTTTTTTTGTTATCAATTTCACTGGATAAAGAAGTATCTCATGTGGGCATTAATTTATTTTTGGTGTGTGTTATGAAGAGGTTACTGCCTGCTTGCAGTGCAGGCTGCGGCAGTGACTTCAAGTTTAGCATAATGGATTTGATAGTAGTAACTGTCTGTATAGTTGATAGAAGAAACTTAGTAATTTGGCCTATACTTGATGGTATATTATCATCATTATGTTTGAAATAAAATTACTGTTCTTTGTTCTGTTGCATTTTGTCCATTCTGACTCCAATTTTATTCTCTACTCTATCAGGTTGTGTCAAATTTCGGTTTAGAACAATTAATATTATCTAGGACATGGAGCAAGTTTGCCTCTGGTCAGATTGCTACCAGCACTGGGATTTTTCATTCCAAGAAGTCCTTGATTGGCGGTTTCTTGTCCTTGGAAATTTTCTTCTTGTCTCTTTTGTCAATTGCACTTAGTGAGGAGCTTGTCTTTAGTGACCACCAGTGCAGGAGGCTGAATGTGTATTTCTAATAAAATTGATGTTGAATCTTTAGCCCACTTCTCCAAGTGAGTTCCATACATCAATGTATTTAGTATTTGGTTGTACTCTAAATTAGGGTTCACTGATAATCTCCTTCTGCAATTCTATTGTACAGTGCATTGTGGATGCAATATCCCTTTTCAGATCCTTAATCTAGCTGTGAGGTACCCCTTCTTTTCTTTTTGCTGCCTAGACAGGAGTACAGTATTATACATTACTTATAAGTTTGTAAATGCTGAGATTTTTTTTCCTCCTCATTGCAGGACTAAAGTCTGCAAGTATACGGAGGAAGTTTACTGTGTTATTAAGTATTACTAGCTGTTTCACTGTTTTTGTTCAGAGTGTTAGTATATAGAATCCGTCATCTTTCGGTATCCTCTGTAATGGGCCTGTTGATGGTGTTCTGATTTGGTTGCGGATCAGATTCAGTATCTGTGCCCTGGAGAAAAATGTCTGTGAAGCTTTGGTTTTCCATGTCCTGATCTAATACTTGAACTGTTAATGAACACAACATTATCAGTCAGCTTTGATCAGCGTCAAGATGTTATATAGCACCAAAATATCACTGCCTTACCAGTGCTCGGGAGTCTTTGATTTGGTATACTTTATGAATAAGGCTGTGAAGCCCATCCATCACTGTTCTGTTTGTTTGGCTCATGTTGAAGTGAAGTGGGCGTATTGATGGTGGATCCCGCTGATTCAGCCAGACCTTCAATAGTTATTGTTTACAGCATCTAGGGTATATATAAAAACATCTACACATCTGTTTTCGTCTCGTTCGTTTTCTAATAAGTACTGATCACGAGCTGTTGGAGTTACCAGAATGGAAAGGTATGATAGTTTGCAATTTTATGTTGTACTTTTTAGTTTCTCTTTGTGTGTTTTCAGCTGTCATATTGGTTAATGCAGGTATAAGGTCATTAAGGAAGTTGGTACTGGCACGTTTGGAAGTGTCTGGAGAGCTATAAGCAAGCAATCCGGTGAAGTGGTATGTGGCGCAACATTATTTTGATAGGCTAATAAATAAGATTCTTGAACATTGGCCCTTTAAGAAAAAAGATTCTTGAACTCTTGGCTAATTTCAAGTGCAACTTGAAATTTAGTTTCAATAATTCCATTCATGAACTTGTAAAGTTACCGAGTCGCAACATCAATCATAGTTGATGAAAAAATTGCTAGAATGTTGAGTAAATTCGTGTGCACATTCAATGGATATGATAAGTTTAAACCATCTATTGCATCACAAACTGATGACTTCCTTGTTTTAGCCTTTGCTTCTTTTTTCCATTTTCATCCTCAGTAGCCATTTTCCATGTTTTTCTGCTACAAATGTGAAATGCATATATCAATGTAGTAGCAATGTGCAAAATGTGGGATCAGTGACATCAATTTTGGGTTTACATTTTTTTGATGTTGCAACTGAAAGAAAGTTTGATGTTGCATTGTGGATGACATTTTTTTTTATGTTGCAATTGTGGATGACATTGTTGCAATTCAAAATCAGTCAAAAGTTTGTGAATTTTGGCGCAATTAATCTCTTTTTATATTATCTGTCTGAGAAGCAAATTTTTATCATTTTGAACATAGAAGCATTACTAAATTTTCAGTCATCTGTCAAAATCTTGTACAGGTCGCAATTAAGAAAATGAAGAAGAAATATTACTCCTGGGAAGAATGCATAAACCTCAGAGAAGTCAAGGTGACAAATTTTCTAAATGTGATTACATAGCCCACCTTTCGCCAGATAGATGACTATTTTGTCTTGGCAGTCGCTGAGGAAAATGAACCATCCAACTATAGTGAAGCTCAAGGAAGTTATTAGAGAAAATGATGTCTTGTACTTTGTGTTTGAGTACATGGTATGGATATCAATGCTTTCATCCCTGTCTTTGCTTTCTTGGAAGTCTGTTCGTAAATATAATGAGTGTGTTATTTTTATTTATAAGGAATGCAATCTATACCAGCTTATGAAAGACAGAGGAAAACTTTTTACGGAAGTTGAAGTAAGAAATTGGTGCTTCCAAGTATTTCAAGGCCTTGCGTACATACATCAACGTGGATACTTCCATCGTGACCTGAAACCAGGTTATTGCTGCTATGATATTTTATAATTTGAATGAGGACCCATCTATGACTGTCATGCCGATCTTTCATTTCTGACCCTGTTATTTGCATCATTACATGGATCATGTTAGCTGTAAGAATTTGTTATTGAGTTGTCCATTTGCTATACAATCTTGGTACTGTTTTCATTTTTTTCATACAAAGATTGTTGATATCAGCTTGTTAATCTGTTCACTTAGTAGTGCTTGAGCAATTAGTGCACTTTTAGATTCTTGTGTTGGTTGCTAACTGCAGTGCACTGTTTTATGAACTATACATGACTAAGGAAGCCGTTCACTTGTTTTTTCTTTGTCCTGCTAGTACTCGTAGTAGCTTATTTATTTTTCTTATGCTTGTGACAGAGAACTTACTCGTGTCTAAGGATGTAATAAAAATAGCCGATTTTGGCCTTGCTCGTGAGGTCAATTCACAACCTCCGTTCACTGAATATGTTTCAACTCGCTGGTGGGTATTGTCATTTGCCTTCTGTTTACTTGTCATGTTTTCTTTCGAAGCATTATACAATTTTATGTTTGTGTGATGTCATGTTGCAGGTACCGGGCCCCGGAAGTTCTACTTCAGTCTCCAACTTATGGTCCTCCTGTTGGTTAGTACTTGATAGAATATTAGTTGAATTGTTCTTGGTATTAGTTATAGGGATAATATGAATTTTCTCTTATTGGTTGCTTTCCAGATATGTGGGCAATGGGTGCAATAATGGCCGAATTGTTTACTCTTCGACCTCTTTTTCCTGGTTCAAGGTATGATTGTCCTTTGGTCAAGGAGCCTTTACTCTTGTATTCTTGATTTAGTAGTTGGCAAGTTCACCTAGTTCAACTCCTGCTTGCTCTGTATAAGTTATTGACTAGTATGGGCTTGATAGTGAGTTTTCCATCCTGTGAGAAGTGTTCAGCACACCCTGAAACATATTTTATTGGACACTTTCTATTTTGACATATTTTCTGGTGCTTGATGTTTTGTTTCTATCTTTCTATAGTGAGGCGGATGAGATTTACAAGATATGCTGCGTAATAGGCAGTCCAACTAAGAGTCAATGGTTGGAGGGTCTTGAACTTGCTAGTGCTATTAATTACCAATTCCCCCAGGTGAGCTTTTCATTCTCCTGTTTGTATTTTTATATATTATGCATGCGGTCAGAGAAGTTTTTCTGTTTTGTTAATTAACTGTCTAATAGTTAGCTGACAATTCCTTATGTGTGTCAGGAATTTATGAACTTGAAAAATAGTATTTAACTGATTATATGGATTATCCATACTAGTGATATTATTTTTGGAAGATATTATATGCTTTATTTGCAGTGAATTATATATGCACTTAAACTAATGAGCAATGCTTTCCTTTGACGATGGTCAATCTCCATGTCTTTACATATATCTGTGTGGCTAATGCATGTCAGGTTGCTGGAGGCCATCTCTCTTCATTGGTACCAGGTGTTAGTTCGGATGCAGTTGATCTCATCACAGTGAGTACTGAAAACACATTGATTCACTCTCCTAAGCTAATTATTCTTGAACTTTTTCATGCTGGTATGTGGTTCTCTGCATAATTCAATGGCCAAAACTTATGTTTTCATTTTTGTGAAAAATCTAGTCCCTCTGTTCTTGGAATCCATCCAAGAGGCCGACAGCCTTGGAGGCCCTTCAGCACCCTTTCTTCCAGGTAGGTTGCTCTTTATTTTATGATAAATCTTTGAATAACTTGTTGAGAGTATTTAATAAGAATAAATTTTAGTCACCACTCTGAGGAGTTCTGAGAAGACAATTGATTTTTCAATATTACAGAGTTGCTTTTATGTTCCACCATCACTGCGCCCTAAAGCGGCTGCCGCAAGAACACCTCCTTCTGGTTAGTATATTCTCCTAATCGTAGTCCTTTAATGGCGATCAAGCACTCGTAACAAAAAGCTATTGCAGTTGGAACAAGGGGAGTTTTGGAACCAAACTGCGGTAGGAGATACCCAGGCAGTTTGTCGAACCCAAAGAATGCGAATAGTTATGCTTCTGCCAAACCACAGGCATATGGTTTAGACATGAAGCACACGACAGGAGGTATTCTGTTTCAGCTGTTTGTTGATTTTGAGTTCGGAAAGTTCTTTTTCCTGATAATTAATATTGATAATTATGTTGGAAGAGTTGGGGCCTGCCAAGCTATAGACACAGTTCACTTATTTCATATGTTTCATAGGATCCTAGCTTTCTTATTTTGGGCCCCTGTTTTTCTGAATTGAAGTTGATGTATATGAAATTTCCTTTTGTGAGTTGTCTGATTTGGATAGTCTTTGCTGACATCAGATTACCTAATTGTATTTTCTATCCAGGTGTGCAAAGGAAGTTGGATATGAATAATCAGGTACATTGCAATAGTAATTGTACCCTGGTTAATTTGGTTTGCTTATACTGGAGCAGTTGAGAATGACATTAGATGTTGATCAACTCATAATATGTTTTTCTTTTGCACATTCCTTATTTCCTAACTTATTCTTATATGTGGGTCAGGATTCGCCTAAAAATGATAGAAACTTAAAGAACCATGTCAAGCAGCAGCCGAGGTATCGGCCACCTGGAATGAATGGCCCACGTAAGTTCGTGCATCTTGGCCTGGTTAATGTATTATTTTCCATTGGGCATTGATGAATCTGGACCAGGCCTGGTATTTCATAAGCGCAGTTGGTATATACATTCTTGTTTCATCTTAAAAGCCCATCATAAACAACCAAATAAGATTTAACTTCTGTTTGGTACCCCTTACAATTAACTCAGCTGCTCTGCTTTTGCTTGTTATCTACTCTTGTGAAATTTTGTAAATACTTAGCATCAGTAAAAATGAGACTACTTTCAGTATGCCTCATTGAAATTGCTTAAGAGAAGATTTTATTATTTATTGTTACTATTGCTCTTCTGAACTGTGTATGGTGAGATGTATATTGATGGTTTATAAACTTTGGCAGCAGCATGGAACGTTGGGAAAACACGTGGGGTATCGGATGCAGCTGAGAAGTTGGCAAATTTGACAGTAAGCTCTGGTAGGTCACTTGCAAAGGCGTCTGTACCTCCACCAATGGCGAAGGCGTCTGTGCCTCTACCTTTATCAAAGTCTTATGTGCCTCTACCTTTATCAAAGTCGTCCGTGCCTCTACCTTTATCAAAGTCGTCATTGGCTCCACCTTTAGCAAAGGCATCTGTGCCTCCACCTATGAAGGCTGGAGGATGGCATGGGCATTCTGAGTTCCTCGGACGATCTCAAGAAGGCCTTCCTGGAAGGGCGTATATCAGGAAGGTGGCAGGATGATCAACCACTTCTACTTGTTTTTGTGCGTGCTAACATAATGTGTACTGGGTATAGGAATTTGTGTCCCAATAACGTGACTCTATTACAGTCCCTTTTTCCTTTACGTGTGGTTGTGTTTTTATGTGTTTTGTGTGTTTTATGTAATGATCAATAAAAATTTCTCAGGGTTTCTGTTTGCTTTAAAGCTCCATTCTTTCCCTTCTGGGGTAATGGAGTATAATACAAGTTGAGAAAATTTTCCAGTATCATTTTAAATGATCCATATATGTATTTTTTTCATTGTTCATTGTTGGATACTATTAATTCGTTTCCGAATGCAAATAGTGTTTCCGAATGCAAATAAACCAGTATTCTGGTGTGGATTATTGTGCAATATATATCTTCAAGCTTCGTATCCAACGAGTCATAAGCAGTCGAGCCATTTGGTGATAATGTGGGAGATAATGGATCTATGCCTAATTCATTTTTTGTCATGTTGTGATACTTGTCGTTAATTCTTTTTTAGCTGTTCAAAGGCAAGTTCCGGAACTGTACATCGTCACAAAGAGAAGAGATAATTTCGTATCTTAAAATATAAGTAAATACGCGGAGAATGAGTTGATCTATTTCTTCCGACTCGGTTTGCATTGGGAGAAAAACAATGGAACAGGACAAGGAGAGAAGAGGAAGATGGCCTTAATACACTTGTCAAAAAACAACGTATTAAAATGCAATCCGATAAATAGAAAGCCCTGCCTCAAACTATACGCCCCCTCTTTCAGGTAGCTTCAAACATTTCCAGTTAGATAATATCACCCTACCATGGTTGCTTTTGTCAAAATAAATCCAATTTCCGGAAAGCACTAGCAAAGATACTGAGTTTGTATCCTGTCCCTGTTAGTTTCCCACCAATGCTTAGCGTGCACCTCTCCAAATTTCTCGCGGCTGCAACACATCAACAAAGCTATTAACTCAATGTAAAGGATATCTATCTATATATGCTTGGTGAGCTTTGCTCGAGAGACTGAGACCTGAATCTGACTCGCCGAAGCTCTCTAGTGCCATCAAGAAGCTGTCTGATGGTGATGTAAACACCAGGCTCATCTTCCTCTATCCATTCCGATTCAATGTCACTAGCGTTGCTCACAGAGACGTCTCTGGAGGAGGTCGTGGTCCTCGATGCTTCCACAGATGACATCTCCCCTCCCTTGTGGAGGGCGCCCGTACTTGACCCAGCACCTTGAAGGTTATCTTTATACCTTGGAGTTGGAGGCCACTCTTTGTTCAGCGATGGAGTCATTGCAGGACTTTCCATAGTAGATCCCAGCCTCGAGTAACTAGAGTCTCTCTGCATTCGCAACGTGTCAATAATAGATAGCAAGTGTAGCTAGAATAGCAAAATGGAGGTAACATACCCCATCCTCGGATCTCCCGGGAGTGTTCATAGCCTGCTGATTGAATCTCTGCACATTATATAGCTCCATTATCCTATCATAATTCTCACCCCACCATCTCTGAGCTTGCCATTTGTTGAACATCTCCCGGCTTCAGTTACATGTTATCTTCGATTAATATCATATGATAACAACTAAGGCCAAATGTAATACAGATAAATAGTGACTGTGATGACAGGTACCTAAAACGGATTCGTTTAAGGTCATTCCCTCCACGAGGGAGAGAGACAAAGGTGATCTGAACACCGGGCTCAACTTGGGCCGTCCATTCTTTAGACTCTTCTTCATCTTCCAGCACCACTTGGGCCGAGACTGAGGCTCCTCCAGCAGAGAATCTTGACTCAGGCCGATGGCCTGTGCTCATGAAATCCCAAGCCGGAGTGGAGCTTGTGCTCCCTGGCTGGGCATATGCATCTGAAATTGTATCAAAATCGGGATACGATCTCTGGCCTTTCTTGTAACTCCCTTCTGCCTCACTGGGCTTCCCTTTTCCTGACACCTTCAATGCCATATCCTTAATCTGATCATGGCAACAAGTATTTGAGGATTAATTTGATGACCTCGAACATGTTGATGTCAATGTACCACGTTCTAATGTTGTGAAGTTAGCGTCTGGTTTGCCTGCATATAGCGGCACAGACAAATTTCCTATGATAGCGCCAACACCGTCAAGGACAGGTTTGATGTTAGGTAACATTTACAGCTGTTGGATGGGGAAACTTCATGGATCTACAGACAACTTCCTTAAACATAGTCTATTAGTTGTTTTGTTGAATTTAAGTTCTGGAAACTAATTATTCAGACATGTCACCCTCACATTTTCAAGAAAATGCTACAACTATATAAATATATAATTCTAGATAGCTGAAAAGACTTCTATTTGTCTCAGGCCACGAAAAACTGCAAATATCAGCAGCAGTCTAGCTAAGCTAAATGGTAGTATATATTGATTTCGTAAATTTAATAATGGAATCTACTTCATTTTTCAACTACTATTACACTAATGAACAGAATTGCAGAACTTCGCATTAAAAGAAAGCTGACATAGTTGCCATTGGCTGTTAATGCCCTTTTCTGTATGAAAAATATGACAAAATAGCTGTTCTCTGCGGTCACAAAGCTTCTTCTGAATGCAGTGATAATTTTAATCATCCAACTGCATTAATTAGCACTTTTAGTTCAACCCTTCATGTTAAGTCTTACAACTCACATTTTAGGACAGGAATTCAAATGTGGGCCATGTCAAGGATGAGTCTATTCCACACATGTAGTGTTGTCCTTTTATTGAGATCCCCACAGCAAGACTTGACTTCAAAACAGTGCTACTAAACTTAAGGATCCAACATTTTAGGATTATGACTCTTTCTTACATATTCTAAGTCCAAGATACTTGTAACTACAAGAAGAAAGGTTGAAACAAACAAACGAAAAAAAACTTGTAATAATAAATTATGCTACCTTAAACATAATCCCCTCATGTTCTTACTAGTAGCAAATATTGAATGAAATAACTGATCAAGATTACATGTGACCCTCTTCTTAAAGTTTGTCTTAAAATAGGTATACACGGGTAAAGCATGATGCATTGCTTTACAGACTATGATATGATCCCGGGCTCCGATCCCAATGCAACTATGGCCTTATAAAAAGAAGAGAAACATTGCTTACACTTATCATAAGAGTTGTTGGCATTGTTGCAGTGGGGACCTTCACATAAATTGCATACACACACAATTCCTTCTTGCATTAAATTCTAACTTAGGGGGAAGAGGACCCAAGGAACTAAAATGTATGTTACTTCCCATTAGAATAATACATTTCATCAGAAAGGTGAAGAATCACACCTAAGTTGAGATGCATGTGCCATGCATGATATCAAGAATGGTCACAAATTTTACTACACTTTTGGGACTACAAAACTTTACACCGTCAGATGAATTTTCGCACGCCTGATATGTCCCTTCATCAAATGTGGAAATGTGATATATCAGTGTTTTGCATATTTTGTTGTATTTATTATTTTTGTTTTTGAAATCATGAACATATCATATGGGGAGCTGAAAAAGGGTGAAAATTAAGGGACCGTAGCATGTTGGGACCAAGATTTGGACACGTGATCCAAGGTGTGGCGTGACCATGTTCCTCTTCAATTTACGTTGCTGTCTTTTGCTACTTCCAAATTTCTGACCCACTATCCCTTGGCTTTAACCTCGCTTACGAGTTCGGCTTGGATAAAACGGAGTGGCGGAATTTAAAGAAATAAAATGTCAGACAAACAAATACTCATATGTCTGTGGTCTAAAAGTTAGGTGGAAATAGTAAATGAAATTTCATAATTTGAAAAAGAAATCCTCCTTATCAAAAGGACCGTTTTGCCCATAGTGCTGTATCCTATTCTATTCCTACCCAAGTCCTACATGTGGCCCAGCAAAACGGAGAGCGAAGCTAAGCCCAAAATCAAACAGTAAAATCAAGGTTTATATATTTTTGATGGGCCCAAAAGGGACAAAGAGTGGGTGCCACCATTTGATGTGGAAAATAGCAATAACTAAAATCTTTACACATTATTTATACACTTTCTTCACAAAACTACAAATTACTGCACGTTTAGTAAGTATAATTTATTCGTGGTCAAAACTGAACTCGATCCAAAATGTCCCTTTTAGAAAGAAAATGGAAGAGCCAACAAATATTTTGCCAAGATCAAGAAAGAAGGAAAAGAGGAAATGGACCCAAAGCGCAAAGCAAAAAAATAAAAATAAAATAAAATACTAGAGCCTCTCTGCTCTATTGCTATACTAGGCGCAACTCTACTATATATGCATGCTCATTTATATAGATATAATCTATAGATACAGCATATATATTTGGGAGGGGGGGGGAGGGGTGGCAGGAGTAGAACCTGCGAAGTCAGGCTTTTGACGGCGTCTTTGGTACTGGGAGTCCCACGCGGGGCTTCTTCTCCGCCATCTTCCGTTGTTTGCTTTGAGCAAGTAATGCACGTCAGCATCTTTACTACTAATACAAATTCTTGTCTTTTTTCTTTTTTATATTCTTCTTTTCTCTTTTACCTGCAGAGATAATGGGACATTTTGGATCAATAATTGTCTTTGTTTAGGAAAGGATCGGATAACATATGGTCTGTTAATTGCAATCAATGCGTGAGCAAATTCTTGATATCTGAACCCACAAATCTTGAAAGGAAACGAATACGGAATGTTGGTACCTTTGACTGGATATGAAAAACCATCCAATATAGGAAGAGAGAATCAAATCGAGGATTTTCCTAAACTAAAACAATTTCATGGAGTTTCTGCGCACCTCTCTCATTGAATGTGCAAGTACAGAAAAAGAGAGAGGAGAGGGAAAGTTGAGTCACGCATTCCCAAATATTTGAATAATATCTTTTCTAGACATATAGCTAACATAAATCTTGGACGAAAAACAAAATTCAAAAATGCGAAATTGTAAAAAGAAGGTTTGGGGAGTAGAAGAATTAAATAAAATTAACAAAAAAGCTAGCTCCAAATTAATACATTTCTCCATTTTCAAACAAAACAAAACCTACAAAAAAATGTGGCAATGAATAAAGAAATAAACAAGTAAGAGAAAGAACACTAGTAGGTGGTATGTTAAATAAAAAGGAAATTCCAAAGTGGCCTGCTCTGCGCCCTGCTTTAATCCACACCAACGAATAAAGAAATCCAGATTTTCTGACATAAATTTTAATAATCATTCAACAAAAACCCAACTCAGCAATAATCACGCCCTTTTTCTAAGCATAATCATTTCTTCCTATTTTCTTGTTAATAACAAAAGATCCAGTATTATATAAAGAATGATTATGGTGTCACACGACAACTCAAGAAAATAATGAAAAAGAATAAAAAATGATCGTAGAAATATCAAATTAATAAAAATAGTGAATGCTTTTTTATTCAGACGGGAGAATGAAAAGAAAACTAAACCGTACTGCTCAATGCTCTCATAACAGCCCCTCCTTCACCACCTCCTTTACTCTCTCTCTCTAACCTTAACACAAAATCAACAAAACAAAGTGTGATGTCAGAACTTAATCGTAATCTTCAAACCTCTATATGCAAAAAAGGCATATGAGAATCAATAGTTAGAGAGAGAGGGAGAATTGAAACAATATGTATTAAATCTACGTTGTAGTACCTCTTTGGCAGAAATTTGAGGCCAACTTTACCGAAAAGCTGTGGAGTTTCAGTGAATATCTTGAAATCTTCAGTTCCTCAATGCATTCCAGCAATGAATTGGTGACAAAAGCTGAATCGAACAGAGTTATGATGAATCAGAATCTCTCATTCTCCTCCGCATGCACAATCGGAGCTGCGGCGAAACCGGAGAGGAGAATATTATCCGGCGAAAACCGCCGGCGGCGGCGCCGGGCTTTCTCTACTCCTCAAAAAAACTGAATCCTCTCCAGATTTTAGGCTGCACAAATCTTTCGCGTTTATCTATATGGAAAAGGATAGTTATATATATTATGTGTGTGTGTGTGTGAAATATTTGTATTCTCTCGTGTGCATAAATGGAAACAAAAATGAGGAGTAGAGACAAAAAAGAGAGAACAAAGTCTGACGTTCTATCCCGGTATTTATAGATGGGAGATGTGACGCCGTCATCTTCCGTCGTTATCTAACGGAAGATGTACACATAGAAACCGCGCACTGCATCGAGGAGTTGTACGTCGCGCTCCGACGAACTGTACCCAGCTGCAGGCACCATGGTTTTATATGGACATTCGCAGTTAGGGGTCAATTTTTATTGCAAAATTGGTGGTGATTGAGGTGGACAAACCGGGCCCACCTGTCTCGACGAGCAATTCGTGTGGCCGGTGCATTGCGGGGGCGCCACGTGGATCCGTCCTATTGCCTGGAGTTGACATGTTGGATGTGCATCAAGTGGCAATGATGGTTCGATTTTTTTTTGGTGTGCTAAATGGGACTGGAGTTAAGATAATTGATTTTGAAAGATCATTAGCAATCAAATATTGATTTGTTCCCTTAAAATTAAAACAGAAGAAATCTTGATTTGTTGTTTCATAGTCTTGCAATAATAGCTTATATTCCTTTTCTAATAATACTAGATTCACTCTCCATGCACCATTAAATTTTCGAGGTAAGATAATATTAATAAAATATTAAAATTAAAATGATATTAGATACCATAATTATATGGATTAAACTAAAATGTATTTTAAATTTTTGAAGTATATATATTATAAGAAAGCTAATATGATATCTATAATCATATCATGAAGCAATAGAAATATACTAAGTAACATTTTTTTTAATATAATATTACAATTAAATATTTCCTTTTTATGTCCACTAAGAGTGTGCAACAATTAAGTTATTAGGCATTAACCAAAAATGTGCAACTTTCCTTTTTGAACACTCTTTATTATAATTTACCTTCACAATACTCTTTATTTATACAAAAAACATGTCCTATCGCCCACTATTTTAACCACTATTTTTCCTCAATAGGACATTTGAATTACTACCAATGAGAATGTGAACATGCTATTGATTTGGTTCCTGGAGGCTCGTTGCTAAATTACCTGTTTATAGGGCGAGTCTGTAGAATTTATAACAAATGCTAGAAGATTTATAAGAGCCTGATTCGAGAAAGCAAGAGCCCTTGTACAGTACCACTACTAGTTACTAGTTACTCCAAAGAAGGATGTGTTGCGACACATGTGCGTGCATGGATATTCGAGTGATTAACAAGATCATTGTGCGTTACAGATTTTGGTTTCCACATCTAGAGAATGTGTTGGATTATCTATCATCATATCATATCTGCATCCAGACCAAGAGACGAGTGGAAGACGTTTTTTAAAACAATAGAAGGACTGTATCTGTATGAGTGGTTAGTCTGTTTAACCGGATCACTGGAGGACGAAATCTTTTTATTGATATGGAACAAGGATTATAGTTCTCTATTACAATCCTATCTCCTTTTCTAATTAGAATTTGTTTTTAGGTCTATAAATAGTTATTTAATTATTTAATTAGATTTTCAGTCAAATATATTATTTCAAAATTTCAATAAAATTTCATTCGAATTATAAGGAATTTGTCTTCTACGTTTATATATCGTCCCGTGTCCAAAATTTATGTAGCATATATAAATTTCTAAATATAATTAAGATGGGCAACAAGCTACTTCAACTACTGAACTACCCTTATTATTACTTTAATTTTTCTTGAACTATTTAGTTCAAAATTTGGACCCATTTGTAATTGTCTTCATAATGATTTTTTGCTCAAGAATGCGGCTTGTTTCTTTAAAAAACATATAGAAAGGTAGCATCCTAAGATAACTATGAGTCTATGAGTATATTACTTTAGCACGATCAATAATAGAATCCAGTAAACCTTAATTATTTCATGGTCCATTATCAACCACACGACAATTAATGACTATTCAAAAATATTTTGCTCAAAATCGAATGTTTCATACTTGGTTGCATTAATTCGCTGCACACTTTGATTTAATTAACTTACTCGGGTGACCCAACTGCCCAAGTTGAACTCGACTTAAAAATATAATGTTAGATGGTTGAGGAATTCGAATATCCACTTTTATATCCAAAACCATGTACTTTGTACATGCCGTCGAGCAGAATAGTACATTTAAGACTAAATTTTTAGAGAAGTTGATTGAAATTTTGAGAATGTATTTATAAAATTTGTACAGAAGGAAATGGAAAGATCATAATAACAAACCAACATGAATCTTCAATAAGAGTTCGAGGTCAACACTCCATACTCATGGCAAATATGACTTGTCAACTACTTTACAATTTATATTCCTAAAATCCATTTTCATGAAGAGAACGATTTATATTGTTTCAATATGTATTTGTATTTGGACGCATGCTTAGAGTGCCCACCACATTTAAGGATCATCAAACATTTAAGTAATCATATATCATATTATAGAAATTAATAAATGAAAGGGTAAATTATGAATAATTTTTTAGAAAAACTTCAAAGTTTTTTATCATGATCAAAGCTTTGAAGTTTTTCTATAAAATAATTTTCATTTTTTATTTTATTTTAAAAAAATCTCAAACTTCACAAAAAGTTTCAATTTTGGCATGTGAGTGAGAATTCAGTGTTGAATAGTTGAACAACTCACTGAATTCTCACGTATAATACTCTTATTGTATTAAAAATAAATTTATTCAAGACAATGAACATGATAAGAATATTCCACGTAAATAAACGAAAATTTGTGTCATTTTTATTTAAGTCGCCTTGTCTCTTCTCATATTTACTTGAAAAATGATCATGCTTCATTTTAAGTATGCCAAATTCTATCATGATATCATACCAGGTCCGAGTCGATGTGAATTAATTCTTTTGTAGATATGGCCTTAGTCATCGTTGATCTCTTTGGTCACCATTGTAGTAAATAATGGTCATATTAGATTACTCGAGCCTTGGCCGCGACTCTTCAGCCGTTGCTACTGCTGTCACGCGCCCGTGAGGCGCACTCGCGTTTCTCCGCCTATGAGTGTGCGAGGGCGACCGTGCTACATGCACAGGATGTGCGAATTTTTAAATTTTTTTGTCATTTTTTCTTTTTTGATTTTTTTATTATTATTTTTTTAATTTATTAAATATATGATTTTTTGTACCGGTCGTTGAACAACTATTTTTATAGTTTCTTTTATTATTAATCTAGCAGTTGAACGTCACTTTTATCTTTATTTTAAATTTTTTATATTTTCCTTTCCTATCTCTATAAATATCTACACTTCATCTCATTTTTAACACACCACATATTCATTTTTTCTCCAAATCTTCTCTAACTTCTCTCGAAATTGAAGAAGTTTTTTTTGTTATCTCTATACTATAGATCCTCACTGCAATGACAATGTTCCTGAAGATCTATATTCAGTGGACAACCATTTCCGTATCACTAGCAAAATGGGGGTGCTTGTCATTCGTACTTTGAAGTAAATGGAGGAGATAAATCAACCACGACGGGGGACGTATGTGCACCGCGAGCGAGAAGAAGGCATTGCACGTTGGCGGCGTAAAGAGTTTGGTGGAGAATTTGAGATGAGGACCGAGCGTATTCCATCGATGGTTCCGTATGCGCAGATCTTTATTCATACACATAGTAAACACGTTGGTGGCACGTAAAGAGTTCATCCAACAACTGTCTGACGGCACCGGACGTCAAGAGTTGTCCACACTCCAGAAATGCAAATCGGTCATCCGACAACTCGCGACTGGTGGATGTTCCGACCAATTCGACGAATACTTACATGTCGCCGAATCGACAGACCGAAAATGTTTGGCTTAATCCTGCAAAACGGTTCAAAGTGCATTTGGGGCAGAATATCTGAGGTTGCCGATAAGCAAAGATTGCCAACAACTGCTTCATGTGCACGAGGCACAACATGGCTTCCTCGGCATGATTGGTAACAAAGACTGCATGCATTGGTAGTGGAAGAATTGCCCGACAGATGGAGGTGCGCTTACACAAGCAGCCACAAAGATAGTCATCCGACTATCGCGCTCGAAGCAGTGGCCAACAAACGGCTGTTGATTTGGCATGCTTTTTTGGTTTGTCGGCTCCAACAACAACATCAACGTCCTCAACCACTTCGATGTCTTCAGCGACTTGTGGAATGGTAGGGCACCGACGATACGATTTACCGCTAATGGTCGTCGTTACGACATGGGCTATTATATGGCGGACGATGTCTATCCGAGATGGCCAACCTTCGTCAAGAGCATTTATTGTCTCACTGGGTCAAAAATAGTTCTTTTGGCCCAAAAATAAGAGGTTGCGCGAAAGGACATCGAATGAGCATTCGACGTGCTCCAAACACGGTTCGCGATAGTTAAAGCTCCGAATGTGCGTGATTCAAAGACGTGCTATCCGTCATCATATATACTTGCATTATTTTGCACAACATAATCATCAACGACGAAGGCGAGGAAGCGACTAATTAGGATGACGGAGAAACTTGCGGCACGTCTACCGCTACAAAAACACAAACTCAAGGTGTGCTCCCAGCCATTTCGCATGTTCCAAGCCCGTCGTGAGTCCATCCACGATAGAGAATTGCACTACCAACTTCAAGCGAATTTAATTGAACACATCTGGAGCAGCTTCGGTCCCCTCGACGAATGATTCAGCTTTTAAATTATGTAACTTTCAGCTTTCAATAATGTAATTTTAGGATTTAAATTATGTAACTTTTCTACTTTCAATAATGTAATATTATGTTTAAAATTTTATAATTTTTCAAATTTAAATAATATAATTTTAGAATTTTAACTGTATTATTTATTTATTTTAATAAAAATTTAAATTACAAAAATAAAAATTGTTTGAATTATGAAATAGTTAAAACAAAAGAGATGAATAGTGTAAGAAAAAATGTAGGCTCGCCCTCTAATACAAACTAATATTCCACTCATGTGATGCACGGATCCATAATTTTGTTATATATATTATCCAAACAGTTTATGTGTGTGAGTGAGTGAATCTCGAGAAACGCATATATATAAAGTAGAGTTGACAATTGTGCGGATTGGATCGTTATCAGGTCGATCCGATAACGATCATACCCGATAAAGTCAAACCCGAACACGACTTGTTAAGAAAATCTTCAACCCCAACACGAACCCGACATGCTACATTCAAACCCGAACACGACCTGCACACAACACAATCCTATTAGCGACACGATCCTATTCGTATTAACACGATGAAGACACGAATCTGACATGACACTATAATCGCACTATAACAACACGATCTTACACAAAATAAAATAAAATAAAAAACGTAGAAACCTAACACTAGCTAAAATAATAAAAAATTAAAAAAGGATTAATAATAATTAAAATAATATTGATCATTATTGACGGGTTATCCAATCCCCACCCAAACATAACCCGAATTCAATCCGAAATTATCGCGTCCTTATCGGGTCGATCCGATAAGAACACGAACCCGATAAGACTTGACCCTGTCCCATTAATTTTCAGCGTGTTTGTGTGAGAATTGTGTTGAAAAGACCAATTCAAGCAAGTGAGTTTAAAATATAATGGTTACACACACGATGGACACAATATAGATTTGTATTCGATTTTTTTCCGTCAAATTGAATTCACAAACTTGCTCATAGAGGAGAAGAATCCGATAAGACTTGACACTGTCCCATTAATTTCGGCCGTTGTCGTGTGATAATTGTGTTGAAAAGACCAGTTCAAGCAAAGTGAGTTCTTTAAATGGAATGATATGTATGTAATTTCACTCTGACTAAACAAAAGTAAGTGGGAAAATAAAAGAAAATGTATTGAAGCATTTTTTTCATGCGAT
The DNA here is from genome assembly GCA_034509125.1 of Monilaria moniliformis. NCBI lineage: Eukaryota > Viridiplantae > Streptophyta > Magnoliopsida > Caryophyllales > Aizoaceae > Monilaria > Monilaria moniliformis. Next base: position 11,712 of record JAYDZE010552988.1, on the reverse strand, counting down.
GTACGATTTTTTAATTTGTTTTAATTTTTTCAGTTTTGAATTAGTTCTTTGAGATGAGTGAGTCTCAAGAAACACATTTATTTAGTGGTGATTGGTATGATGGAATGATATAGGAGCGAAATCATTTTTATATCCATTTCAATTTCTATAATCAGCGTGTCTTGGTGACTGTTTTCATCGCTATAATTATCATATCTTTTCAGCGAAATTGTCATTTCAAATGAAGTTTTTATTCCTAATAACGTGAAAATAATAATTTCATTTAAAACCCATGAATTTACTATTCTATTCAATCAAAACAAATATTATGATACATTTATATACAAATCTCTTGCGATATTATTATTATTATTATTATTATTGTTATTATTATTATTATTATTTTAATATATTTACACACACATGCACAAAATGATACGAACCACCCGACCTATTGTATGGCGGGATGAGATAGAAATAAAATAGTTATTGTCACACTTATTTCAATTCTTATAATTAGTATATCTATTCCATTGAGTCAAATCAATCAACGTGATATTTCGATTAACAATTATTTTAAATATTTTTTAAATAATATGAATAATTTATTAATATTATTACTTATAGTTACTCAAAAATGATAATAAAATACTAAATTTTAAAATAAGATATATGGTAAACAATAATTCAAATAAAATGTATGTAGATTTAAAATATAATGGCTACACACACGATGGACACAAAAGAGATTTGTATTCGATTTTTTTATTCTTTCTAATTGAATTCTAATTCAGCTATTAGTATCTTATCACACAAAATAGAATGTATTTAATTTTTATTTGCGCTGAATTGAATTTGATGATATATAATTCCAAATAACCATTTATGCAAATAACAAATCGTCCATATTGTGATTTTATCTTCCATACAAAGATAAAACATTATAATTACTTTTTTGGACAAACATTAAAATAAAAATTAAAAAATTTCAATAAATCAATCTCAAACTCCAAGATATTATAACTTTCATATTTCACATACATTTATTATATATCATGTATCAAATTAAAGATTTTATCACAATCTTTGATATAAAATGCACATGGTATTCTTATTATGAAACAAATTACTAGAATTTGGAAAGACATTAAAAATAAAGAGAAGAAAAATAAAATAAATAATAAAAATCGAATGCCTATTCAATATTGACCTTTTAAATTAAAATCGAGCCATTCAGAAGACAAGATTTTGACCCTATAATTATCATATCTTTTTAGCGACAACTTTCTATTTCTAATAAGGTGAAAATAATAATTCCATCTACAACCCATGGATTTACTATTCTATTCAATCAAAAAAAATATTATGATACACTTATATATAATTACTGTGCGATTTTTTTTAGATTTACACACACATGCACAAAATGATACAAATAACCCGACCTATTATTTGGTGGGATGAGATAAAAACAAAATAGTTGTTTCCATACTTATTTCAATTCCTATAATTATTATATTTATTCCATTGAGCCAAATCAACCATCATGATATTTCTATTTACAATTATATACTACTATTTTTTATAATTATTAAAAAAATATAAATAATATGAACAATTTATTCATTATTATTATTGGTAGTAACTCAAAAAATGATAATAGCATACTAACTTTTAAAATAAGAGATATAGTAAACAATAATCCCAATGTTTTGTAGATTTAAAATATCATGGCTACACACGCAATGGACACAAAAGAGATTGTATTCGATTTTTTTTTCCTTTAAATTGAATTCAAACTCAACTATTAATATCTTATCACACAAAAGAGAATGCATTTAATTTTTATATGCTCAAAATAAAATTTGATAATAACTAATAACCAACATTTATGTAAATAACAAATCGTCCATATTGTGATCTTATCTTCCATACAAAAACAAAAAATTATAATTACTTTTTTCGAACAAACATTAAAAGTTAATTTAAATCACCAAAATTAAATTAATTCGATGCATAAACTATTTCTAAAATAAATAATATAAGTAATAATTAAAACATAAAATAAGGAAAAAAAATGAAACAAAAACAAAATAGAGAAATAGAAAAAAATAAAAATCGAAAATAAAACAGATAATGAGAAAGAAATTAGAAAAAGAAAAGAAAGAAGCAAAAGAAGACGAAAGAAATAAATCTAAAACAAAAAAGAAAAAAATGTGTGGCGGTCCGCAGGCCCATACGCACAGTTGGTGCGTGCACCTCACGAGCTGACATGGTGCATGTCGGGGGCCGCATGACAGCAACGACGCGCCAGGCCTGCCAGGCGTGGGGCCCACATATCAGCCACAATTCTTCCCGCCTAAATGGCAGTTCGGTAAATTTCCAAAAAGCTGAAACATTATACTCCCTCCGTCCACCAAAAATAGTCCCATTTTTCCATTTTGGTCCGTCCACCAAAAGTAGTCTCATTCCATTTATGGAAACTTTCTCACAATACAATACCCCTAAACATCAATTTATTTACAACTTATACCACTAGGACCCACCACTTTTTATCTCTCCAACCACTTTTTCTTCATCTCTCTCATACTTTATCAACTATTTTTTCTCTCTCCAATCACTTTTTCTCCCTATCTCTCTTACTTTACCAATTTTGCATTAAAACCCGTGCCGTCCACAAATGGGACTGTAATTGGTGGACGGAGGGAGTATTTGAAATGAAATTAGAAAACATTTTTTAAATACATTAGCCTATCCGCGTAGAGTTACCATATCCGTGTACGCCGACACATTTACACCTCCGATGGCACTGTACATGATGTGATGCGCGTAAAAAGAGAAAGAGAGAGAGGGGGGCGAGGGGGAAGAGCGGTGGGAGTGGTGTGGACCCGTGCTCGCGCAAGTCTTAAACATCACGACAGTGAAGGCTGAGTGTGAAGGACAGCTTGCATTGAAGCGAGAATTTCACCTACCATTTCCTCTCTCTTTCTCTCTCGCTCTCCCCTTTTTCTCTCGTAGCTCCAGTGTCATACAAGAAACTCACATATATATTTATACATGCATAGATACATACATACATAGTTAGGCTGTAGCTCAGCTTAAAGTAGAAGTGTTTGTGGTTTTAGTGTTGAGCTTCCTGCTGCTGTTCTTCTAGTAAAACACTTTGTTAATTTGCTTTGGGACTTGTGCAATTAAAGAAGATATCTCTCACTTTCTCTTTCATTGCATAAGGTTTGCCTCTGCATTTTCCTTTGCTGTTTGAAGCTTCCTTTTGTGAGTGCGTGTATGTGTTCTTCATTTAAATGCATTGGTTACGTTTTTCTGCTCGTGCAAAATAAAGAAAATTAGGCTTTGTTTCTAAAAGGAATTATATGGTATTTTCCATTCGTGGTGAAGAAAAAATCGAAAAAATGGGAAAGTTTTGAATTCGCTGCAGCAAATGTTGAATATCAAGAACCAAATTGATATGGTTGATGTTCACATTTGAGTTACTTTTTCTTGAAAGATGTGATCTGAATAGTGAATAGTTGCTTCTTTTTCTGCAATTTTCCATTTTTGAGAAATACTAAAAATTGCTCTAAAAATATAAAATACTAAAAATGTATCATCTGCTTTTCCTTTACTCATTATTTCTTTTCTACAATTCTCTGCGATTTTATTTTTTTGTTTTATGGGAGGTTTGTTCCATTATTCTGTATTTGAGCCTTAAATTTCTCTATCACTCTCACCTTTTTGTGTTGAAGCATGGGAAATCTTTGTGCCGGTGGAGTTCTTGGAAAAAGTCATATGTCCATATCTACTTTTGTTTGTGACTGATTATGTGTAAATTGCAAAATAATTAAGATAAGGTTTTCTAGGTTCTTGTTTGCAAGAATTCAAATATGCTTCAACTAAGATTTTTCACCTTTTCATGCTGAGATGCGCCTTTTGGTCCCAGCTCTGTGTGAGTTGTCAAGCACAATCTCCTGATATGCCCTTCTCGAATTCTTGCCATCCCACAATTTTGAACTTGTATTCTTTAATGTTTTGAATTTGCTCTGTTTTTGCTTTTATCTATGTAGACATTGTAGACAACTAGTCGAAATTCTTGTTATAACATGTTTCTTGTTTTGTTGCAGTTGTTGGCATAGTGTAGATAGAGGTAATGGAGCCAGAGTTGATAGACGAAATCGACTGTGGAAACTTCTTCGATCAAATGGATGATTTGATTGAGTTTCCACCAGACAGTGAGTGTGGTGATGCTAATTTAGTTAGCTCCAGTGACTGCAAGGATTTCCCCACGTGGGACGAGGCGTTGCAGGGCTGCGACACCCTCTTCTCTGTCAGCCATGGCAGCTCTGCGTCCGACCTCGCTGCTGAGCTCTCTGTTCCGGTGAGCATCTTCTACATAAAATTTTGTATATTAAAACCTTCAAGATCTATGATGCTTAATGAATTAAGTGAATATAGTGCAGCAGCATGTTTTACATTTGATTGCTAGAAGTCCTGAATTCACATTACTTTCGAATTTGATCATTTCGTCTTTTGGTAGGATAAGTGTTATTGTGTGTGAGTTCAGGTTCAATTCCTGCCATTCAGCGTGTAATGTGATTAGAAAAAATGAAATTTATAGATGAAGTTTAGGTGTTTTTTCATGGTTAAGTTACTAGTTTTATGAATATCTTGTAGCTTGCCGTTTTAATGTCTTGATTATTACATCCAATGCTTTTGAAGAGATCTCTGGATGTCTTTCTGCGTTCAGACTAAAAGTATCGATTATCTGAGTATAATATGTTGGTTGAAACCAATCATCGTGAATCTTGAGAATGAGCTTCTTGCTCAAGTTAAATCTGTTTATGTTTAAGTTTTTGATTATGTTAAACCGTCGTGATTTCTTATGTTCCGCTACATGTTAGCTCTAAAATATGAGGCGAGCGTCGTTTAGTGTAACATAGGTCAATTTTTGTTGTTGCAGTATGAGGATATAGTACAATTGGAGTGGCTTTCGACCTTCATGGAGGACTCCTTTTCAGGCGGGGGGCTGACACTTGGTAAAGAGAATTTGCGGGTCAGCAAAGACTCACTGCACGACCAATTCCAAACCTTGAGTCCAGTTTCAGTAGTGGAGAGCAGCAGCAGCAGCAGCAGCAGTTCCTCCTCGGGGGGAAAGACGATGCCTCTTAGCCCCTGCCGTCGTGGCCCCCAACGTGCACGTAGCAAGCGCCCTCGGCCAGCAACTTTCAATCCAAGACCAGCAATTCAGCTCATCTCCCCTTCATCCTCTTGTGTGGATAACCCCCGTGTCGCTTCTGCCCACCATGGGATTTCCTCAGAATCCGATAACTTTGCTGAGTCGTTGCCTTTAAAGAAGAGCAAGAAAATTAAGATAACTCTGCCTGCAAACCCAAAAGCAATGCATCAAGACCCTCCTTCTGCCCAACCAGTTCAAAAATGCTTGCATTGTGAGATAACAAAGACTCCACAGTGGAGGGCTGGGCCAATGGGCCCAAAGACGCTGTGCAATGCTTGTGGCGTCCGTTACAAGTCTGGAAGGCTGTTCCCTGAATACCGCCCTGCTGCTAGTCCAACCTTCATCCCGTCTCTGCACTCAAACTCGCACAAGAAGGTCATTGAGATGAGATGCAAGGTTGAGCCTAGAAGCGCAGCAACTGCACCTGACACTTCACTCTAGCTGAGGAGAGATATATAATCAGGGTCGTATCAGTTGGTGATCAACTGCTAGTCATGCAGGTTTTGCCATTTGTTTGTTCTTTAGTTCTTTGTACATTAATGTAAGGTGGGGATAGGAGCTATAGAATTCATCATAATTTAGCTAGTCGGGGGCAAGGAAGAAGAAGAAGAAGAGAGTCTAGGATGTTAAGCGATGAGGACTCGGGCCAGGCTTTGCCATAATCTTGGTTAGGTCCTTGAAATTTATAGCTTTCCCAGCAACTCTTGGTGGGAATTCTTTTTGCAGTTGATATGCTTGTAGTGTTGATCTTGAACTGGTAATGAGTTGGAGTTGAGTCTTTGTTCCCGCTGCTCTTTTTTCGCTTCGTCATCGTCTGCGTTTGCTGTCTTTTTGCACATTTTGTGTCTTGCAATGTTGCATATGATCATGGCCTGTCTACGGTTTGGATCTTATGTCTGTCAAACTCCTTCAATTTCAACATTGGACGTAAAATCAACACCAACATAAATCTTGGCAGCCAAGATTATTTGTGTGTAATTACTCTGTGAAGTAGGGTGGTCTATGGTTAATTTTAATATCTTCCGAGCCCGACAAAGTCTAAGTCTGGCCCAAGGACTAATTGCCGAAAAAACCAAGAACTAAGAACCAAGGTCCACAGTCCCGGGCACGGGCGCTCGGCCAAGGCCGAGAGGCAAGGCGGGCGGAGCGGTGTGTGTGCTTATGCAGGCTTTATGGCCCATCACTTGTGCACATAATTATTACAAACATCCATGTAATAACTTATATACATGGTTAATTAATGCAAATTAACCGATGTGGAATAGCATTAATCTTCGTTAATGCCTATCCACATTATTCCACAAATCCACATTCAACTGACAATTTTTAAATAATTATTTATCATTGATTCAAGATGGATTTGAACAAATAAATATACTACGATTATCTATTTGAAATGTAGATTAATAATACGATATTTAATTCTTTGAAAAATAAGTTTTTGGTCACAGGAAAATTAATTAAAACCAATGCTTTAATTACTTCATTATTACAACTTTCCAACAAGGAAAGTTAGGAAATCTCTGATTGAACATATATATTATTTTTCGAACAAAAGAATCGAGTTTTCACATTCTAAACTTTTAAATTGTTTATCTTATTTCTCTATAATAGATAATAATTGCTTCATGGGTCATGGGCCTATGAACTTGTATTCTTTTTTGTGCATTAATTATAATAATCCAATATTAATTAATTAAAGTTTAATATCCTAATCTAGTTCATATATCTTTTACCACCCAACGACGAAGGATTGTTCGAAAATTTCCATTAGTCGCTGAATAATTACTGTGTAATTGTTGTAGCTATAACAATTTATTAGATAGATAATTAAATTTATAGTGTAATAGTACACGTTTGATTTCACGGCGTAGTTGAATTGAGACCATTTAATGTTTAATAGCATCTATATTTTGATAGGTTTTAGGAATTCCACATACTTATATATTCAAAATTCCTTACATGTATTACACAAATACATTGTTTTCTCTTAACCAAGTACATTTGTGTAAGAAAGTGTAAGAACTTTAACAAAATGTCCTGCAAAGCAATCAACATCAAATAGTTGATTCATCACTTTATTCAAATTTAGATAGATTAGAATGTTTCTATGGAAAGATTGATTAGTTTTATTTTCATTATTAGGATTTCTCTAATTTTATTTTTTCAATAAAATAAAAATTAAGCAAAATTAGCTCAAATGATAGGAATTATCACATGCCTTGGGATAGTCCCAAACTTCAATCCTTCAAAGTAAATAAGAGATTAACCTATATTATTTTTATCTATCTAGATTAATTTTCAAAAGTAAACGCCCTAATAATTTTATAAACCATTAAGTGTATGAATTTTTCTAGTAATATTGTATCTATTTATATATAAACGAACACATATTAATTCTCAGTTAGTAAGAACTTAAATCTTATGTCTCAATAAGCTACACTCTGTAATACCCCTCGACGAGGTGTCCAAATTGATGGTCCCATAACTAAAAGGTTATGAATTTTAGTGCAAATAAAAATGCTTTCGAAGTAGAGGAAGATCATGGAAGAAAGAAAGAAAGAAAAACCCTCACTCCTTTGGTGTGGCCTATTTATGGAGTGGGATAGGTCGTGGCTTAAATATCTCAATTTCGAATCTCAATAACATCAAATAGGTTGAGTAAGTAAAATATGAATAATTTCTAATTTAATTTATATTACATGTATGATTTGAAGATTACATATACCTAAGGCATTCATTGAAAAGAAAAAAGAAAAAAATAAAATAAAAAAGAATAAGAAAAAGAACACGGTTACGTGATTATAAAAATAGCACACCAACTAGGATAAATGAATAAGATATTGACCTTAGAAGATAAATAAGATGGTTATGACGTCATTATCTCAATGCTCTATTATAAATTTCAATGATATGCGAAATTTTCATTTTATCTATGAAATTATGATAAATTAATGGTGACTGAATGCCTAACTCTACACTTCTCAGAATTCACAAGAATTTCACTTACAATATTTTCATTTATGTTAATATAAAATGTGGGTGAGTGTATTCTTCCCTTATACATGAATAATTACAATATATGTATATATATAAATTAAGGGTTAGGTTTTTATTAAGGCAAACCTTAACTCAAGAACAATATGAGTTACATTCTGCTAATTAGTTCTTGTAAGAGAGAGAGAGAGAGAGAGAGGCTAAAAACAAACAAACCAACCCAAAGAGCTCCACTTTTGGGGCTATATGACCATAGAAATCGAGCATATGTTCCTTTTAATTAATAATTCTTAAGCAGGTTATCAGTATGTCTCTTATAATAAGGACGAAATCGAGATTTATGAATTAGCATACAACATCGGTTTTTGCTCACAAATGGGTTGACTAAGTAGCACGAATCGTGTCATTATGCTAAATCTAATCCAGATCAAACAAATTACTACACCAACAATGTTAATACTTAAACTCAACCAAATTGTCGTTTCTCAAACGTCAACTACCGACCGGCTTGCTTAGTGATCCTATACTTACAAGAATCGTTAACACTAACTTAGTGTTGCTTCCTCAAAGATTAGCACTAATTGCAACTTGTTTGCCTAATCGCCGATCACTTTTGGCTTATCTTGTACCTCTATACTAGTGTCCATTGCCCAACTCTCACAATTTTCACTTTTATAGTATGATTAAAAACATGATATTCATTACTACATCAGCGCGTTCGAACACTTTCTGGTTTGAATATCATTTGAGCCATTATTCGTACGTCGAATTCCATCTTTCTTTACCTCTTATATATAATGGGTAGTTTGTAATTTTTCAACATGCATTGTCACTAATGACTTTTGTGACATCTATATTAGTCGTGATTAAGATATTTCGATATAAAAGATGCTCTCCTTTAAGTTCACAAAGGCCACCCTTCATAAACTAGGTCACCCCATATAAAATATACTCTTTTTTTTTTTTTTTTTGTTTCTGAGTTTTACACAGAAGTAGTCCCACAAGAAATATGAGTATAATTTTCTATATATTTGTTTGACTTTGTAGGGTTTATTATATGTGAACATAGAATATTTTGTAGAATAATCTACATTTATCATAAAATAGAAAAGCAGACACTAATTAATACTTCTTGAATATAATTATCTTGCCACGTGTTTATATCCACCTTAAATTTGAAATTTGGTGCGTTTCAATTAAATCAATCAGAACAAAATCTATATATTTATTTTCATATGTGTGAATACATATCTTATTTATTTAAAAATAGTAATTTTTGTAAAAGGATACATATTATTGTCACAATTGCTTGTTTTCGAGTGCTGCTTTAGTTTCCTTTCGGTTTTCCACAATTTGGACATTTAAATAACTACTCATTCATTCCGACGAAATTAATCATTTATTCTTTTCCGAAATGTCCCAACAATTTAGTCCAATTTTTAATTGAACTATATTAAAATATTTTTTTAAATAATCTTATTTAATGTTTGTAAAAATAATATGTGAAGCAATAAATAGGGACAAATTAAATAGAATGATTGTATATAAACTATCTTTTTTTAAATAATTTTAACTACTTATGCACCACAAAAAGAAAAGAACGAACAACTTTTCAATAAAAATAATACAATAAATAGTTTAAGAAAAATATATGCGAGTTTTAATACTGGGCTTTTCCCCTACCACTAATTACGAGACAATTAAAGCAAACAGTAATCACATCTTAAACTCGATTAGTCGCTTCGTTATTTGTGTGCACGCGATTAAGGGGTAAAACATGTGTGTAGCCCATTTAATTTTAATTCACACATTATAGATTGAAAATATATTTCACCTCACAAAATTTTAAACTGTTAGAGTTTGCAATCAGAACTTCCACTCTTACTAATTCAAAAAAAAAACCACTCTTACAATATTTTATTTTACGAGATCATCAGTGACAGTGAACGTATCTTGATTTCTCATACATATATCATCTAAATTATTTTAAAAAGTCAATTAGTGTGTATGTTTAGGGACACCAAATGGTACAATTTTTTGTATTGTATTATGAAGATTTAGAGATCAAATTTCACCGTTATGTGTCACATAATTTATTTTACAATAACTCAATATAGATTTAAAATTTATTATTACCATTTTCAAAAATATTTGTACCTTTCATATTTTATACAAACAACCTACATATTAACACATAACCATCACTGAAGACTACAAAACTCTTGCCGCAGATTTTGATGATTCCGTATTAGCGTGAAATATACAAATTCTCAAAATATAAATTACGATCAAATCAAGGAAGAAAAAAGTTTAATTCAAAGACAAAAGATGGAAAAAATGTTTTTTTCTACATTAGCGGAGAAGTTTGAAGGCAGAAAAAAGAATTAAAAAATAGAAGAAAAAAAAAGCAGTAATTGGATACACACTCCACAGCAACAGCAGCTACAAAATCCCACTATAAATAAATAGGGACACTTAATTTATCTGCATCATTTGTCAATATCAATTCCCTCTGCCACCTTCTGGTCGGCAAACCAAAGCTTATAACTTCAGGTGTCTCTTCACTTCACCTCTCTCTCTCTCTCCTCTAGAACTCAGTGTGTGTTGTGCGTTTGTGTGTTTTTTGTCTCTTGTCTGTGTCTGTCTGTCCCTATATTTTCATGAAACTTACTCTCACACTGTGCATAAATTCCCACTCTCCGCTCCCTCAACCACGAGTCTGGTTCAACAGTTTTATGTTTTGCAATAGCCCTACACAACCAACCATCACTCCTCCCGCACCTTTTTGCTCTTTCTTCAAGTAAAAGATCCCTTTTATTTTTCCCTCTCATCAATTTCCCTCTTCTCTTTTCTTGTCATTGCTTCATAAATTTGAAGGGCCCCTGAGAAAATTACAAAGTTCATAGCTTTTCAAGATTTCCAAGCAAAAAAGGTGCAAGATTTGCTTTGTAAGTTCATCGTTTCAATTTCACACTTTTTTGCTGTTTTCTTGAATAAAAGATTCAATTTTTTACTGAAATTCTTTTTGCCTGCAGAAAATTGTGAAGTGGGATTGAGAAATTTGAAGAAATGATTAACGTGATGCATTCATTGAGCAAGCGCATGAATCAAATGGAAAATTGCTTGGACCCTCAGCTATGGCATGCCTGTGCTGGTGGGATGGCTCAAATCCCACCACCAAATTCCAAAGTCTATTATTTCCCTCAAGGTCATGCTGAACACGCTAATGAAAATGTTGATTTCATGAACTTTCCAAGAATCACACCTCTCATGCTGTGTAGAGTAGCCTCTATTAAGTACTTGGCTGATTCTGAGAGTGATGAGGTCTTTGCTAAAATCAGATTAGTGCCTCTGATAGGGAATGAATCTGATGTCTGTGATGATGAGCGAGGGGTTGATAGGAATGAGGAGAGAGAGAAAACCAATTCATTTGCAAAGACATTGACACAGTCTGATGCAAACAATGGGGGTGGTTTCTCTGTCCCTAGGTATTGTGCTGAGACCAT
>JAYDZE010552987.1:0-49756 GCA_034509125.1 Monilaria moniliformis | reverse complement strand
TATGGCGTAGTGGAGGTAGTGGGCAGTTGTGGCCGAACTTCTGCCTTCCTTAGTGCCGAACTCCTTTATGATCCGGATTCCCTTATTGCCGAACTGACTGGTGGGCCGAGCTCCTTCATTGCCGAACTGGTAGCTTATGGACTGGGCCAGACTTCTATTGGGCCGATCTTGCTTGTTGTTGGGCCGGACTTATAGTGGGCTGGGCTGCGTATCCTATCAGCAGTAGCTCGGGAAAGAATAAGGTCCAGGATTAGGACGAGCTTTTCGATCAGGACATTTGCTACACGAGGTAGTGTATTAGATGTTAGGCCTTTATTTCCTGAATTAAATTTATGCTATTGCATATAGATAATAAATTATTAAATTGTGAATATGTGATTATGTGATTAGAAATTGAATGATATGTGATAATGTGTATTACTGTGTGATTATGATTATTAAATTATGATTTGATATTGATAATATCTGAAAAGTATGACATATCTGTTATTGCCCCGTGCTTGAGTGTCTCATTGGGTATAGTTGGCATTCCATAGGACAGCAGTACTGCATTTTCAATTTGAAAACAATGTGAATGCCCTCTATATCAAGTTTATAAAGTCCAAAGCTTAAGTCAAGCTCAAAAAGTTCGATCCCGAAATAATGCGAAAGCTCTCGAGATCAGCGTTATAAGGCTCGGTGATCAAGTCCTATAACATCGAGTATGCATATTTCTCCAACAAATATCAAAGAGTACTCGAAGATCGTTCGAAGATCAACTTGAAGAGAAAAACGAGATGAACATATAGAGATCGCAACTAGTCTTATATGTTTAAAATCCAAGATATTGATTTGTACGCAATTTTGTATTTATTAAATTAAATACAAAATTTTGTGTTTACAAAGATCCCTTTCAGAGATCAGGTGCACTAGGCTCTGGGTCTAAGGGCTTTTTAGTAGCTCCTAGATTTGCTGGGTTGTTTATTTATCTGCTTTGGTTATTGACCGTCGTCATGTTCTTGGCTTTGGTTTTGTTTATCTTGTAATAGACGAGTACTCTTTTTCCTCTACCGATGTTTTTCCCATCAAATTTTCACCGAAAAGGTTTAGCGAGGCTCGACACCTAGTCTATAGTTTGTCCTTTCAGGGGCTTTTTTTCATTTCTCTTTTAATAAAACTTATTTTGTGAGTTTCGGGAATATCCCCATTCATGGGTCCGAGATCTACATCTATGAATTGAAAGGTCCGAATGATCAACTCTGCAATCAGTTGTTAGAATCAATAGGTTCCCACTAAAAAGGTGAACACGTGTTCTCAAGATCTATGAAATTTGTAGGGGTCAAAGAGTCTATAAAAGAAAAATTCATGTTTGATTATACAAATATGGGTTACTGCAACAGATAGTATTATCCATAAACAAAGCTAAAACAATTTCTTTTATATTTTCCCCAACAATTACCCGTCATTGCACCGTTATATTTGAACCTAACACGAAATACTAGAATTTGAGTCCATCAGCTTCCGTTCATGGTACAACTACTCTACTAATAAGACTTTGTATAAGTTAAATCAATTATTCCAAAATTTTAATTTCATTTTACAATGGAAATTCATTAAACATTATTAGAGGTTGCATGTGGGGTAAATGTTAGGATTTCTTATCATCATCTGGTGATACTCAATGAAAATTACATATAAGAATAAGATTTAGATTCGTAATTGAATTGCATGTTGAGCAGTCAATAATAAAATAGATAGAGATGCTTACACCATATTATCTCACACCATTGATGATAGATATAATTCAAGGGAACAAATATAAAATAAAGGCAAACAAACGAAACAATTATTACAATAAATGCACAAAATCCATAAAAAATCAAATTTTCATAAAATATGATCGAGTAAGGATGTCTCAGTACATATTGTTTTTAAGATTGATTCAAAACAAACAACCAACATGTCCAACACCTAGGCACTCAAAATGCTTGTTGTGTTTTGCTATAAATAAAGACTTTGTGAAAGAATCAGTCAAGTTATCATATCTGTAAGTATCCTTTCTAATTCAGTTCATTATTTTCTATTAATTTATGTTCTTAATTGTTGGCTTTGGTAATTAAACCAACATTTGTACTCTATTTGGAACTATTCCATCTTATTGCACCACTATCAAGGACAAAACATGTCTAGAGTGAAACTTATAGTCATCATGGTGTGCTTGAAAACTAACGTCAATATACCTAGTAACTGATAACTCAGGCTGCCCAATATAGAATAAGTATTACTCTTTAGTCTCTCTAAAATACTTAAGAATAATAGTCTTAATAATTTTCTAAAGTTCCCCATCGAAATTTTACTGAAATTTGCATATCATGATAAGCGCATAAGCCACATCTGACCCAGTACATGTCATGGCATATATAATAAGTGTATGGGGTCTAATTTATGCAATTTATTTTCTCATGTTTAGAAGGGCAATCTTTATTAGACAATTAAATGTCATGTCCCATACGAAGAATTAATGTCTTGGAATTCTATATTGAGATGCAGTTTAGCAACTTGTCTATGTAAGTGGATTGTGATAATCCCAACAACCTACTTGGTTTATCTTAAAAGATCTTTATATCAATGATGTAATAAGCATCACCCAGTCCTTTACCATAAACAAATCGAACCGCCAATGTTTCTCGGATTACATCATGGAACTATCATTTCCAAAATCAAATTGTCCTCGACATACATGATAAGGTAAACAACATTTCCATTCCCGTACTTACTATAAATGCATGAATCATATTTTCTTCTGACAAAATCAAACGATTTGATAATCTTTTAAGCAAATATTCCAACTCTTGGAAGTTCGCTTGAGTCCATTAATGGACTTCTTTAGCTTGCATAGTGTATTTGGCCTTTCTTTTGCATTGAGTGTTTCAACACTTAAGATATTCTCATGAATTTCACTATGATTTTCATGAGTGGAGATAATGTAGCTATTGTATCATCTTGTTATTGATGCATCTTATTTTCCTGAGATGACCCTCCAAGAGGCTCTCTAAGAATCTCTCAAAGAGTTATTTTTCCTCATAATAGATCATCAAAAACTCTCACTATTTTTTTGGTCCACTCCTTTAGACATATCCTTATCCTCTGTGATATATTATGGTTCTTGAACTTTTTCAAGATCTACCATGTTTGACCTTGTTCCCTAGAGACAAAGTCATTTTTAAGAAACGTTGCATTTTTAGGGATTATCACATTGTGATCTCCAGGACAGTAGAATTCATATCCTTTAGTTTTTTTTTTTTTAAGATATCCACAAAATAACATTTCTCGTTCTTAATTTCCACAACCCCAGAGGAATAAGAGAGACCGACGAAACTCATTATGGATCAAACTATATCTAATAATGTTCGACTTCTCCTCTTGGATACTCCATTCATTTATGGTGTACCTAGAGTTGTCTAGTCCAACCAGATTCTATGTAATTTCAAGTAATCAAGAAATTCTCGGCTCAAGTATTTCCACACAAATCTGTGTGGCTGAACTCTCGCATGTCCTTGGCACACACCAATTTCCCAGAAAGTGGTTTACTTGTCATCTTTCTTTTGAGATAGAATCGTAAGCACCATATAATTCAAAATCAGATGATGCAAAATAGTCTAACTTTCTCAATCTTGCTATTATTTTCTCTTTGATATGACTCAGTTTGCAATGTCAAAGATAAGTAGCATTATCTGTATTAAACAACTCATGTATTTTATTTTGCATATTGAGAATATTTTGTTCACATCCTAACATTTCTAATACCTAGGATTGTGAGTTGTTCATAATAATATTCATCTCACTGACAAACATACCTGAGATCTCACTCAATGCACCTTATGTCTTGAATTTAGGTTAGTCTATCTTCCAGTGCCCATTCTCGTGACATAAAAGACACTAATCTTTTGGCAATATCGGCTTTTTTTAGCCACTTCACTTTTTGGCTTTAAAATAACATTCTTGAATACTTTCTTCTATTTTTGCTAGTTACTCGACTTTGCAAATGGCCTACCATGAGCATAGATTTGACTTTAGTAGTGGAAGATTCAGAAGTCTTGAGCATGTTGCGCAAATCTGGAAGACCTCTCTTGGCATTGTTCATGTTGAAATTCACTATGAAATTCTCAAAACATTTAGAAAGAGACCGTTGAATCAGGTTTGTTGAGACATTTACGGAAATAATCATTCCAATCGATGTTAACTTCTCAATTAACATATCATCTTCATCACATGCTCACGGACTTGCCCCATCCTGCAGAAAACACAGGAAGAGATCTCGAAATATCTCATACTCCATTATCTGAGCTTGGGAAGCATACAAATACTTCAAGTGTTCAACCATCTCATATGGAAGCAGATGTTCATGTTGTCTTTGCATTTCTAAACTCATAGACGATAACATGATATATTGAGCCAATCTTCTATGAGTCGTTAAACGAAGCATACTCAGGAGATTTCTTGCCAGGGATGACACTGATTGGTTTGTCCAAGACATACTTAACATTATCTAGCCTTAGCACCGAGTGCAAATAACAGAGGCAATCCGTAAAATTTGGCTCAGTCAATTTGTTTGTATCCATCAAACAATTATAAGCCGAATTCCACATTCAATTTGAACAGAAAATAATAGAAAAAATAAATCAGAAAGAGCAAACAAATATCACATACGCATTACTAATCACCAATGGTTTATTGCACTGATTAACTCCCACTAATCTTAACATATTTTATGCCCCCAAACACAAAATACGAATTTACATCAAATTAAATCTTATTGGTTTAAGATCCAAGTATATATTACTGCAGTCTCTGCTTCGGCTAATGACTACAATAAGATCACTAAGTAGCAACTGCAACAATAAATTTTCAATTCTTTGTTTATGAATCCAATAAATATATGTCCATAAACTATTTTGGTCGATCTGGCGTCTCAAAATAATTTTAAGCAAGTCAACTCTACCTTGCAATGTCAACCATGCATCTATGGATTAGCCTAAGCCTCGTAGATTAAGAGTAAACGCTTTGGCGTAAAACTCGTACTTGAAAAGGTTACGAGCATCAAACAATTATGATGGACGACGCGTTTGTTTCAAAACAAGACTTATATTTAGAATTTTTATGCTTATTATTTAACTATTGTAATTAGAGACCACTTTTATATTTGGGTAGACGGTGCCTAATATATGTAATCTATGTTACCGTGTATGGGTAGGCAACAACCAATTACATGCTTATCACATAGGAAAACAAATACTACTCAATGAATAAAATTCATTAATCAAATTAAAATTTATTCTCTAATTAAATATAGACTTAACAATTTATATTAATTCCCAATTAACATAAATATACATTTAATATTAATTCTAATTTAATATTAAAATGCTTTTAATATCATTATTTCAAATAAAAATCAAAATTTATTTGCTGAATTAATAAATTATTCTTTTGTAATTGGGATCTATATTATTAATTATAAATTAATAATAATTTTTTAATATCATAACAGCCCACAATTAGGTTGTGGCAATTAAAACAATAGATGTATTCGGCCCAACCATAGTAACTATAGGAGAGAAGGTCGAGCCCATGTCTCAAACACAATAGCCGACCTTTGGGCCGAGCCCAACTGTTGAAGATAATAGCTCGCGGCCCAACTGTGACATGTCCAAGACTCGTGGCAGACCCACGACCCACAGTCCAACAACCTGTAGCTTGACCCGGACCTAAGGCTCGTTAGGGTTTTAGTGATTGCAGGTGAACCACCGCTGGCGCCTGTTATGCCCCTCCCTCCCCCGTCGTCATGACGTACCATGCCGCCGAACGACGACATCGTCGTTGCCGACGACCACCACCATAGTCGCCGACTACCTCCCAAGTGACCCACGTCGGTGGATCCCTCAACGGAAACCAACTAACTCAATTACAAAATTTCAATTTCTAAAATTATTCAACAATTAATGAGAACACAATTAATTACGAATCGAGCAGCGAGCTCTGATACCACTGGTATGAATTTTCGTCTTCATCTAATAACACGCAGCGCGAAAATTACCGACAAGAATAATATCTAGATTAGTAATTGAATTGCATATTGAGCAGTCAGTTGCACAACGGATATAAATACTTACTTGTTGCGTAATCTTTTCGAGGTTTGATCGAATCCTGGCATGCTGCAAGTGAATCAACTACTTTCGGTATCCACGTATATGCCAATACCGATGCAGAAAGAATTCATTGTCCATAGTTCAATTAGAGAAAGCTATGAGATCCCTAATTGCATTATTTTGTCTGATTAAAAAATTGTTCTTACGTTCTGAGCGTTCTTAATTGCTATCTAATTTCTCTACAATAAAGAAATATATACATTAACTGCTTCATCAACCCATGGCTCATAAATTCATATTATTTAATTTGCATTTTTTAATTAACAGTTCAATATTAATTAATTAAAATCCAATATATTAATCTAGTCTATAAATCTAAATTCCATTTTTATTTGATAACATATAAATTACACAAAATGGTAAATCTCATTAAAAGAGTTTTAATTAACCAGCATGATCCATAAACCGAGAAACGATTCAATATTTATTTTAAAATCACTTTTTTTTTTTTTGACAGCTCTCTGATCTTTTTCCTTTTCAGTGGGCAGATAAATGAGCCTCCACTATGCTATAATGGGCTACTCATAATGGGCCTTTTTACAGGAGCTCAAGCCCACATGGAGATGACATTGCTTGCCTCACAATAGCAATTTTGTCGTCGTAATTAACGTTTCGAACTTGAAAAGATTACTATTCCAAAAAATGGAAATTCATATTAAAACCATATTAATTCAAAATGTAAATATGTAATGCTTACAAAATTATACTCCAAAGAAAAATGTAATACTCCCCAAAGCGCAGGCTTTCCAGCAAGACAAGTCATATTTGGAATTCCACAGAAAGGTCAGGATTTTTAATGAATATTTTGAAAGTTAAATCATTTTTGAAACTATAATCACAAATTCTTAACCATGGAAGAACGATTCACACTTGGAAGCCCCATTTTGGAACACTAATACACTAATTCACCACCACATTATGCACTACACACCAAGACCACATACTCATCAAATGATACAGCAAAATTTGATTTATAATCTTATCTCATCATTCATTCTCACAACGGCGCGGTCTCAACATGAGCTGCGTAAGCTTTGCGTTCGACAGCTCATACCGAGGCTGGCTGCTAGATGAGGCACCCCCTGTTACTAAGGCTGCGCTTATGCCCGTCTCAGCAGCCAGCCTCTCAACCTCGTCTCCTCTTTCTATCACTTTGTCGAAGCAAATGTACCTGCCGGGGGCTGTCTTCTTCATCTCCTCAAAGACGCGTACATGTGCCTTGGCTAGTGTGTCGATGCTAACTGTTGCCAGTAAGCCATATATGTACATTTCTTCGACTCCTTTAAGGTATGCAATGGTAGATGTTGGATTTCTCCGGTAGAAATCCGAGCCGGTGATGAGCCCAGTGCAGATGGTGGTCAGCTTCACGCCACTGGCTTTAGCAATCTCCCACGCAGCCTTCTCTGCCCTCAGCTTCCCAAGCGCATACCAGAGCTGTCGATTAGAGGGAGAAAGAAAGGTTAGGATCGGTTCTAGACTGTGATTACGAGGCCACTCTAGTGATCTATACCTTTTTGTTTACGCATATAGCCTCGTCACTCCAGCACTTGTGGTCTATGAGGCGTGGAGCCTCGTCACAAGAGTTTTTGCGCCAAATGCAGGCCAAGAGAGACGAGGTGAGCACGCAATGTCTAACAGAAGGAGAAAGCCCGCAGGCCCTCACGACGTTCTTGCTCGTATTCACTTCAATATCAGCCATGGCTTTCTACACAACAGAATTTAGTTAGTTAAACTACACGGCTAAAAAATGCTGAACAGTTAGAACATAGCGTATACAATAGGTAAAAGAGTTGCCTTCACCATTTCACCAGCCAACTCAGGGTACCTAAAAAACCATAAGTACGCCATACAAATTAACCTGGACCAGATTCTTGAACTAAACATATTGTAATTTAATGATTGCCTAATTTCAGTTGCAAATCAACATCAAAACTATATTAATGTGCAATAATTATATCCAAACAACCTTGACAAATAATGTTCAAACACGAGATAAAGCTTAACTAGACTAGTTGTCCTTCATCAATGAGAAACAAGTGTACCAAACCAAGTCCAGAAAAAGGCTTAAAGTGTGACCACATTGACCAAAATTAATGAGGAAAAACAACAGTAATTATGACTTTCCGCATGTACTAGACTAAAAGTTAAGCTGGTATCTATACTTGAAACATAAATGAGAAAGATGAAAACATTCAATACTCACGGAGTAGCCGGACAGCCCGGCCGGGTCCACAAATGCAGCGGTGTGGAAGATGCCACAACAACCATCAAACGCCTCAGTTAGGCTTTCGAACTCAGTGAGCTTGACCATCACAACTTCAACCACACTGTTGTTCAACCTCATTTCACCGGAAGTTTCCATCTCCCTCAGCTTCTCAACATCCTCTGCATTTCCGATTTTAAAGCTGTTATTATCTCATCAAACCAAACAAGAGATGCAAAATGTGTAAATGTCATTCAATTTTGTTTCTTTTGAGTTGGAATAAGCATTCTAAGTAAATACCATTTGTGGAAGCAGCATACACAATTTTAGGTTCTTTTTTTTTCCTTTTCTTTAGGGACAAAAAGAAAGCAACTTCATCAATCAACATGCATCCAAAGTGACGAACACTTGAAAATCCACACGCGATCTTTTTTGAAGAAATCATATTGATTCTTTTGACCCAGAAATAATAAATGTTAAAACAGAATTGCAAATAATATATAAACCGATTTTTTTTTGTATTGGAATAATATGCCATATATATGAGGGTTTTAATACTCTCGTAATCTAATCTAACGCTAATTAATTAATACATAGATGAAAATTCAGGTATCAAAGCAAAACTGCTAAAAACTTGTAATGTAATTTGCTGCAAAAACTCGGTTATCCAATAAATTGACTTTCTTTTTTTCCTTGTCTAATGGTTTCATTTATTGCTATAATTCTAGGCCTGAGCTATCTCTCCCTTTCTCTCATACGCACACACGTAATTGCCTTTGTTGCTGGAAATCATGCCTTAATGGTGAAAATCATGGACTAAGGAGGCGGGGGAACAAGAAACCAAAGAAAATTTGGACAAAATATAAAACTAATAATTAAAACAAAAACAAAAATCAAAGCAGAGTTTAACATCAATAGAACTCGAAAAATCAAACGGACTTAGGATCAATAATCCATAAATGACTGTAAGCAAAAATCTTGCTCCAAAAGGGGAATCTCTCCCTCCGGGAGCCCCCACACCCCAGCCCAATGTGAATGTGAAGGGATTGATGGATTTGTTAAATGATTGTGAGCAAAAATCTCAATCGAGATTGATGAATTCGTTACGACAGCTTTCAATATGAAGATACACGACTCATTTTATAAAAAACCGAATTCACTCGGAAATTGCTACTTCCAACTAGAGATTGAAGATTAAGAAACAACAACCGACCTTCATTATCGACGAGGATTCGAACAGAGTAACCGTTGACTAGAAGCTGATTCACGATAGCGATGCCCAGATAGGATACGCCGCTGGTGACGCAGACCATCCTGTCCAAGACGTCGCTTCCGCGAGCGGGCAACACGCTCTCACTGCCGCCGCCGAACCCGTCGCCGTCCTTCCGCCGGTTCACCGCGGCGCACGATAGCAGCATCCGGCGGAATTCCTCGAGCTCCGCCTTCTCCGTCGCCTCCTGCCTCACAATCCCCATTATTATTGCAGCTCGTGAGCTAGCTCAAGCTCTGCAGAATGCTTTGTGGCAAAATTAAATATGGAAAAGACAACAAAAACAGAAGTATAAGATTTGTGGAGAGAAATAAGAGGTTTCAGTTGGAAAAATAAGCGGGGCGTCATGTAAAAAGCGCCTCGGCAGCTTTTCAGCTTATATCGATCCATCCATTATTGATATAGCGGAAGCTCGCGCGGCGTTTTTAGCCGGTTCGAGTTTGGGTTCGAGCTCGAGTTTAAAAAAAATAATCGAATGGTTGAACCTGGGTCTCATACCAACCCCGGCAAATTATATCCAAATTTGATTCAATCGACATCTATTTTTTAACACAACCATATTTCATTATTTTTGCAGTAGTAATTTTTAATCATAATAATTATTTTTATTTGAATCAATATTACTTTTATTTTTTAAATATTATTATTTTTATTCATTTTATATAAAGGATCACGATTTTGAATTTGGAATGAATTTCAGGTGAAATTTGGGCCGGGCCGACCGTCGTGCATAGTGGGGCCGCGGGTGCCCAAGTTCTTGCGATTTTTATAACTCCTATTTCGTTAAATATATAATTTAAAAGGACACTGGCTTGACAGCGGGTCCAACGCATCATACATAAAAATGTGTTTAACGTATTTGAAAATAAAACTGCCTAAAAGTTTCTTAGTTGTACCTTTATCCACTCCTCGTGTATAATGGAGATAATTAAATATTAATAAGATTAAATATGAATATATAGTAAAATGAAAATTTTATTGTTAATCATGAGAACGAACTATAATTACGTGACAATAAAAAGTTACACTATGAAATATAATTCAACATAAAACTAATTATCATATATCTTTATTACTCACCACTTACACTAAGTATGACTAATTTGTGAATGTGGAAGATTTTGATGGATAATTCATTTAGTTTTTCTCCTCCTGTCCTTTTTAAGGGCATTGGCAGTGGCGTGTGTTGAGCACGTAGCTTTGCCACCTCTTGAGCATGCCAAGCTTACACGTGCTTGAGCACGTTTACTGCGCCATTCGTTGTTGTCCAATCACAGAGCGCCACGTGACATTTTTTATTATTCAAATATCAAATTTTATATAAAAAACTAAATTGTCCAACGGGTACTGCATTCCCTAATGACATTTTCCCTTTTTATTTTTTATTTTTTATTTTTTATTTTTATTTTGATATTTTATCTATAAATACCTCTTATTCCATATTTAATTCTTCACATCTCTGCAGTAACATTTATTTTTTTTGACATTCATAATATCTAAATTTGGTTATAACCTTGTATTAATAAAGAATTGTTTTCAGTAGACTTAATTACAAAAAAATAAATAAAAGCGTGAGAACAATGAATATTGAAGGTTTATCGGTATTCTGGAAAGTCAAGCCTGATCTAAAATTACCAAATTCAGATATATGATAAAAATAGATTCAACTCTAGCCATCAGCTGCTCACGGTCCATTTGTTTGTAATAAATTTGATGTTTGGTGTATTTTGGTAAAAGAGAAAACGTCCTAATTCTATTTTATTTTTCTTTCTAGAGCATCGTCGCAATTATTTGATCCTACTTTTATGCAAAAATATTTATGATGTGACACTGAATATAATATAGACTAGTAAATAATCCGGCTCGGCTAAGGCAATTTAAGGGGCTCAGCTTTTGTACGGCGCAGGCGAAGCGTTGAAGGGCAGGTGATGGATGATACAAAAATCGTGCGTCTCGTGGTGGTAGATGAGAATTAATATATATATTTATTCTATTGTATAATTTATTTTCTTATCATGTGTTGTTAATTGTTATTCACGATTGACCTTATTATTTTGTGTATATTTATTTATTATTTGTTCCTAATGTTCGGGTTTCAAATTTATCTTTTCTTTTTAAGATGAGGAGAAAATTTATTTGAGCCGTGCATTGGATTAACAATATTTACTGGAAATTGCTTCAAATCTAGAATACGCAAAATCACATTTTAAAAATTAGATCGGATAAAACGATTATATAATTTTGACAGTTTTGAAATTTAGACATTTGGCTTCAAGAATATCCATTTCGATTTTTCTTATTTAGACTTGTGTTTTGCCAATTAGATATATTAAGGACGCGGTATGATTATCATGTTATGTTATTTTGAATATTTTGCCACTATACTGGACGAGTGTCATAATTATATGCTCAAGGTCAAGGGGGGTGTATTAGGCTGTATTAGAGAGGTGATAAAATGTAGGCAAAACCTATCTTCAAGTCATTATACTTTTGCATTTCGTTTCAATATGTCCTAATACAAAATTTGTATTTTAATAGATCCTTTTACTTTAATTTTCGACAATATTAAGTTCTAAGTATTACTGTTTTAATTTAACCGTTAACTTTTTCTGTTAAATTAGATACCTAATATCTCTAATGAAAAATTTGCAAATTGAATTAATTAATAATAACTACGAATTCATAATAATTACAATTATTAATTATAATTAATATAAATATAAAATATGATATTTAAAAAAAAAAAAAGAACAGGTACAAATAATAAACCGAGGTACCCCATTTTATGACAACTTTCCACTTTCCCTCTATTTTGTGCCTTTAGCATCATTTCCAATCTTATTAATTTGATTATATTTCTGCAACGGAGTTACTGGGTGGAGTAAAATCGAATGAACAAGTTAACAGTTTAATTATAACCATTAAAATATATATTAACTTTTTTATAAAAAAAAAAAACAAAAGTAAAAGGATCTATTAAAACACAATTTTTATATAATGACATATCGACACGAAATGCAAAAGTACAAAAAATTGAGACTGAATTATGCCTAAAATGTAACGTGAAAAAACAAAGGCATGCATGTGTTTGGTAGTAGTGAAAATATGCATGCATTTAATACTGGCGATAATAAGAGATATAATACACAAGTGTATAATACACAAGTGTCATAGATTTTTGGGTCAGCGATATCACAGAAATATAGTATGTAAATATACCTTTCATTTAGAAAAATAGTAATTTTTATTTAAAAAAAGAGTAACTTTCATTTAGAATAAGAATAACTTTTATACACAAGAATAGTCAATTTTATTCAAAAGAACAATACCTTTTATTTAATTTAATTATACAATATAATAAAAAAATAGTTTTTATTCATTCGAACAATAATTTTTATTTTTTATATATATTATAATAAAAAGAATAATTTTTACAATAATAGTAACTTTCATTTACAAAAATAGTAATTTTCATTTAGAAGAATAGTAACTTTCATTTACAAGAATAGTCATTTTTATTCAAAAGAACAATATCTTTTATTTTAAATAAAATTTCACTTTTCTTCGAATCGTATATATATTAATTTAATTAAATAATATGATACAAAAATATTTTTTTATTCATTTGAATAAAAATTTATATGTTTTATATATATTATAATAAAAAAATTTATAATTATTGGTAGAGCTTTATCCTTTTTGAAATTATTTCCAAGAACAAGTGTAACTTTTATCTATTACGATAATAAAATTTTGAAATATTAATTCTTTATATGTTATAATAAAAAGAGTAACTTTCATTTAAAAGAATAGTAAGTTTCATTCATAAGAAGAGTAACTTTCATTTAGAATAAGAGTAACATTCATTTAAAAGAAAAGTAACTTTCATTCATAACAAGGGTAACTTTTATTTAGAAGAATAGTAACTTTTATTCACAAGCAGAGTAACTTTTATTCACAAGAATAGTCTTTTTTATTCAAAAGAACAATACATTTTATTCTAAATCAAGTTTCACTTTTTTCGAATCGTATAAAAATTAATTTACTTATATAATATATAAAAAAGTAATTTTTATTAATTTAAAATAATAATTTATTTTCTTTATATATATTCTAATAAAAAGAGTAACTTTCATTTAGAAGATGAGTAACTATTTATAAAAACTGTAACTTTCATTTAGAAGAAGAGTTACTTTCATTAATTTTAGTTAAATTCTATGAAATAATAATAATTAAATTTTTAGATTTCTAAATATTTGTAAGAAATATTAAAGAACAAGTGCAATTTTTATTTATTAAAATAATAAACAAACTTAAAAAAAACAACTTTGTATATTTGTATATTCTAATTAAATTCATAGCGAACTAAATTTATTATATTTTTAAATTCAATTAAATTAGTATACGAATTAAATTTAAAAATTCACATGCTAATTATATTCATATATATATATATATATATATATATATATATATATATCACTTGAAAAAAGAAAAAATCCAAAAAGAAAAAAGAAAATAGAAAAGAAAAAAGAAAAAAACAAAAAGGAAAAAAAAAGCAAAAAGAAACGGAAGAAAAACGAAAAAGAAAGAAAAAACCAAATAAAATGCAAAGGTATTGTACATGGGTTTTGAACCTTGTACTTCTTCTTCCTTACTCACACTCTCTACCATTAGGCTACGCCTTTGCTTTGATATTACCTGAACAAGGTTTAATATATACTAAATAGAAAATGAGAAAATTCAAAAAAAGAGACGTGTGTGGCACCGTAAGCGCGCACATAAAGTTTTTGTTAACTAAGAGTTCACTGTGTAACATATATGAATTTGTTGTAGAAGTGTAAATTTCGATAATTGGAGTTTTTGCCCCTTATGGAATACGAATGTAGGACCATGAATTCATTTAACAAAATAATGAATTCACCGTAGATCTTTATGATCCAAGAATTGAAAACGATTTTTAATTTTTATTTTAAGAGAATACTACTAAATTGTGATGTTCAAGTAGAAAAATATTATCAAATTAATGTAATTAAAAATGTTTTTTCGGACGGGTGGAATAAATCGCATTGAATGAAAATATTGAAGAAATACATGTTTTAGGGAGAAAAAAAATAAGAACCTGTCTTCGGAAGAATGGTTAGAAATATCGATGGTGTAGCGTTCTTTTTAAAAAAAAATACTAGGCAATGCATTAGAGGATGTTCACACTGAAATAAGTCTTATTATGGTAAACTAAACTAAATAAAAACTAATACTAAGCCAATTTTTGATTTTTTGTATGAAATTACCCCTGAAGTTTCTACCCAATTTCTGCTGAATTATTTTATCCCTATATTATTCTAATTTCAATTTTTTGGCTCATTCACATTTTGAAACACAACAAAAAATTTATCTCCACTCTCATAATTGAAGAGAAGGTAATATTTCTTCACCCAAACGAAACTAGGGTTTAAACCTAAGCACGCCGTAGCTCTTCGTCAAGGCTGAAATCCGAAATGGCGGACGGCCGCTGAAGTGTTATGCATAAATAATAAATATCATAATTTCACGTACATCTATGCAAAATTGAACTAATCAATTTGTCTTTCACAAAGACGTCGAAATATATACCAATTTTTTTTCTTTCAAAAAATGTCTATTTATAGTCTTTAGCAAATAAAATATTTTATATGCGAAGTTCTAAAATATTTAAAGTTACAACAAATAATACATTTTACAAATATAAATGAGATGAGATAAGAAAGATTTATCCTACATTTATTTATACATTCGGGCCAGAAAAATAAGCTAAATACTTCAACTTGAGCCCAAAGAATGAAAAATAAGAACTTTTAAGGGCCCAATTATGTTTTGGGTTGCTGAAGTTTACTGCTTATATATCTATAAGCTCTATAGCCATTACATAACTATGACAAAAATTGTTGTTGTTTTCACGATTGGGACAGCTAATAGAAAGGCTTTCATTTATGATTAGTTATGTAACCATCTTCATTTTTCTACGTATACGAAGTATATTTATTCTAGAATTCCGATCTTACTTTGGAATCTGTACATAAATATCACATCTTTCTAAATTTTGTGATTGGGGCT
Source organism: Monilaria moniliformis (assembly GCA_034509125.1). NCBI lineage: Eukaryota > Viridiplantae > Streptophyta > Magnoliopsida > Caryophyllales > Aizoaceae > Monilaria > Monilaria moniliformis. The sequence continues at coordinate 34,002 of JAYDZE010552987.1, read as the reverse complement.
TCCCAATTTTTTCGGTTATTAAATAGATGTACAGAAAATTACATTTTTACATAATCTTTTTGTCAATTAGTGTAGTAGATAGTTTGCAATTCTGTCACTTCACCACAGCAATTCTACCTTCAAATCTTTTGGCCTATTCCCTCCTACAGCTTGAATATTTTGTGGGTAATAATATTCTATCAAGCTTAATAACTAGAGTGGAAGACAAAAATCACACAAGCATGTGTATTATAGGGATGGTGAATTTCTTATTGTGTGTACGCTTGTGATTTTCATCCTCTGCTCATTTATTCATAGGGTTTGTGGGCTAGGTTAGAGATTTCAAGGAAGATTTTGACTGAACCTCATAATGGGCTTAATTCTTTAAGTTGAGCCCAACTTAATTAAGTCCATTAATATTAATTGATTTCACTATAGAATTAATATTGTATTGCCCGTCCACATTCACATTACGAATATAACTTTTTTTAATTTATTATTTCTCATGTTTAACGTATCCAATATCCATTAATTAATTAAAAGTTGTTGCTAGCTTTAATTAATTAATTTCTTTTTCCAAGAGTGGTCTAGTTCAAAATTTTATTTATTATACTAGAATAAGTTCCAACTGAGCATATTTATATAATAAATTCCTCTTTCGAACACCTCTTGAGGATATTATCAACTCAGTCCTCTCGAGACATAATTTTATATAATAACAATTCAAGCACCACTATATATTAATTATCACTGCCCAAGATATCAGGAAACATTAGGTTGCGAAAAAACCCGCACCTATTGATAAATCAAAGCAGTGCATGACCAATATCGTATGCCCAATGTTGCTTATATAGATTGAAAAATAATCAATCACCGAGACCTTGTACTTTATATATACAACATAGAAATATGTATCTTTTGTATAATCCAATTTAGTGTTATACCACACCAATGACATTAGTTGGCCAAGTAGGCATGATTCTTAGATTGACACTACAACCTTTCACGATAATTGTCAATGTTTATCTAGATTGAGAAGTTGATTTTCTTCCATAAGGAACCGATTGAAAGATCTTCTGTGATCATGGATCCACCATTTAGTCTGCAATATAGAAGGTGGACTTGTTTGCTCAATTTATGATTATATGCTTGAGAATAAGCATACATAGCCACAAATGACAAACCATGTGATCTCAATATGTGGGAAACAAAGTTTTTAATACAAAACATCCCAAAACAATCTTTTCAGTATACAAACCCTAGCAACATCTACCCACTTTCCATGCTCATCTTGAAAATTATTTGAAAGTGGACTCGGTACTAATGTACTTAGTGAGGTTAATGTCCTATTTCTTTAAAACATTTGTTTCAAAGAACTTTAGTGAATCAAATGCACACTGAGGAAAATATAGCAACTCTTTGAAATGAAAACAGTTAATATAATTTCTAAAAGGTTCTGTTGATCTTGAGCTCCTTTCCACGCGCGTCACTGGTGTTGTTGTCACTGCTCGGGTACTAACACAAGGGAGATACGATCGAGTTACCCCAAGGTTAGACTTCTTTATTGAGTGCACCACCCTTAATCTTACGCCGATGATAGGATTGAATCGTTTTAATTTTAGAACTGTCGCAATTGATGACGTCATAAGAACAACATGAAAATATTTTGCATGCATTCACAAACAACCACACATTTACTTTAGAAGTAGTGCTTAATAACCCAAAATATTTTACATATATGACCTGCATTCCTGTATGGAGTAATGAATCTGAACTAAGTGGAAGCACTGCCTTGCAAATCGAATCATACAAGACAAATCTTAATTCTTAGTATTTACACAATAGATATCGACTCAGGGCCTACTCTATAGTCTTAAGGTCTACCTATTCCCGACTTAGTAGTTGACTTTTCCCTCAAAATCAAGTCTCGTGATTTGAGTTATCATCTACTCCATTTAACCTATCATCTACACAGGTTTCTTTTAATGTTTTACTTCAATGTCAAAATACCATTTTGGCCTTGGGTTCGATTAGCATTAATTTATTTTAGTTGGCTAATTCTAGCTCATGCTCAACTAAGTGAAACACATAAATACATGTAATGCAACATATAATACTTAGAATATGAAGTAAAATAAGTAGAAAAGTACTATAGTTTGTACTTAGTGAAATTTCGACCTAACACTTAATTTTTTTTAGAAAATTTAGACTTCTAGAGGCTGTTTTGGAACAGCTCCAAAGGCCGATTCCAAGATCCAAGAGAGGTACAAGTGAAAGTTTTGAAAACTGGATATATCAAGATTCAATCTCCAATTTGAATCAAGTAAGATAGAGTTTGAACGATAAAAGTTAGATCGTCCAAAGTTTGACAAAATTAGGCAGAGGATTTTAAGGGCTTTACGTTACAGAATATGGGAATGCACTTAGGCTTATTTCAAAAATTCACGTATCTCGATCTATAGGTTATCTGAGGTTGTAATGAGCACTTTCAAAAAACTAGAGAGAGTGTAGAGCATTGTTCCAGTTGGGATTAATCACAAATATTCTATGGTTTGAGAGATTTTCAAGTTATGAAAAAGTTGCCTAAAACTAGAACAATTTTGTTAGATGAACTTAGAAAAATGTAGAAATGGTATTTAGGCTTGGAATTAATTTATGAAATTTGGTGGTAACATACTAGACTTATAAAATAATCTATTGTATACAAGCTCACTGGACATGCTCACTAGACGTCCTTTCTTTTTGAAAACTTATTCTGCAGTTAGGACGTTGGCCAAACAAATCTATTGGTGTATAGTTTATAGGGTTTTAATTTGAATGCAAGAGTCATAGCCATTTGTGAGAAATACATGATTTAATGGAGACTACCAAAGTCAAAACCGAGAATGGGCAGGAGACTTATAAAAATTACCAAAACTTGATTTGTGCTTGGAAAAATCTGAAAACTTCGCACAACTTTCTAAAACATAGAAGTGAGTCCAGTAATTATTTGGAAGCACAATAAAATGTTTTGTTAGCCAAACGCGATAAGTCACTGCTGAAACAGGGTATTCTTAGGTCATGTGAGGCTTCACCCAAAAGTTGGTTCTCTTGACTCAAAAATTGCACATTTTAGCACGTATTTCACCACTCATCACATATAAACATGTAACATGGCATGTGAGAATGGCAACAAGTGGTGGTTGTTTTTCTCGGCATAGCCGAAGGCTAAGGAAGGAGACAGTGGTTGTTCTTGCTTGTGATTAAAATGACAAGTGTGGGAGGTGAAAATGAGAAAGAAATGTGGATGTGGTGTGTTTGTAGAAAGGGAGCCGAGAGTGAGAGAGATGAAGGAAAATGGTGGTGTGATGGCGAATAAAACTTGGCTTATGCTTGAGCTTGTTTTTCCTACTATTCTTTCCATATCAATGCATCTGCAACGTACCCCTTGTGGCCCATCCCTCTAGGACGGGACTCCCGCGGTAGACATTGTGGGGGATGCGAGGGGATGAGTGGCTCGAGATGGAGGGAAAAGGCACGGGTCACGCGCCCTCCTTCCCGCGGCCAATGGATGTGGCGCGTATGGCCCACTTGTTGGGCGTGCTAGTGGATGTTGCCGCGTCATATTTTTTTGATTTTTTTATTCAAAAAATTCTAATATTTAATAAAAAAATACATACTATCCTTTGGGCAACGACTACTCCCCATTTTTTAATTATCTCAACCCCTTCTAGCCCCCCTTGAAATACCCTTTTCACTAACTAGCATGAAGGATAGGCTCACAGTCCTAGAAAAGTAGGTGGTCGGTATCAAGAAAACCTTGGAGAGGTTTACCAATTTGGTCACTTCATTTATGATAGAAGTATGGGAGCTAGCTCATTTACAACCTTTGCGAGCTGCCCATGATGCCTAAACTGCCCCTGCACGCAAGCACCTGAAAATACCATTTCCCTTGTTCTCCCTCCTACTGACCAGCCTGATGAGTAAACTACATCTGCCCCAGAAAATGGTACCCAACCCAACATACCTGTTGATGCCCCTGAGTCCTCCTGAGCTGCTTCCAGCCATCGTAGGCGAGCTTAGTGATCTATTTTCCTTCCCATTTTAGTTTTTATGTTTTTTTATGCATTAGAGTTTGTTTTTTTTTTAGTCTAGATCCTTCGTTGCACTTAACCTAACTTGCTTGATGGCAAGTAAGGTCCAAGTGTGAGAAGGTTAGGTTTGTTTTTTTTTTTTTTTTTTTTTGCCAAGAGTTTTTTGTTTTGTTTTAAGTATGATGTCAAGCATGCTAATATTGGTTGTTATGAGTTTTTTCTTTACAGTTTAAGTTCAATAATTCATATATTTATGTAATGGATGTTCTCCTAAAACTTGAATTTGATTTTTGTTGTATGAAATGAGTACGATGGAGTATCAATTCTAGATCAATGCTTAACAACTATATGCTAGAATTGTACCTTAGAGTATAACACTTTCTACTATGCTTATTTTGAGTGTTTTGTGATTGCATAATGTGTAATATAAAGTGGTCATGAGTGATAAATGATAGAGGACAATTAGGACAACCAATTTGTGCCGCATTTTTTCAAAATCTTAACCAATTTTCCGCCCCTAGTAACCAAAATTGAAGCATTCAGCTTATTCTTTGCATGGGTTAGAAATTATTACTTCAAGCCTCAAGTTGGATTTTGCTTTTTGACCCTAGTTATGCATTATTGTGTGCACTTGTTTGGATTAAGCATGCATGAGCATCTATTCTTAGAATAAGTATGCACTAATGTGTTTTTTCATGAAAGAGTTATGCCCAAATAAAGATGAAAAGCCCATGTACACAAAAAGAAAAAGAAAAGAAAGATATATGAGTAAAAATGGATAAGGAAATAAGTTGAAACTACCAGTGCATGGTCCTATTTGTTGAACACATTGCATTATGCTTGCTTGATCTTGATAAGTGCACTATTTCAATTAAAGTACATAACTTGATCTTTCATTTCTTGAGCTTAGGACCCCTAGGATCTATCCGCTAAAATTGAATGGTCCAAAGCTCTATTACATCCAAACCGAAAGGACTCACTTGAGTTGCAAGTGACCACTTAATATCGCATTAATTGCATTATTCTTTTTTAGAGAATATCCCTGCATTGTTGAGGGAATTGAAATGACCTTGTGTATTTGATTTATATTGTGACTATCTTGACAAATGGATAACCGTAACCAAATTTGAGGGGGGAAGTGATTTGAATATTACATGATTGTTGAATCTTGAATTTTTTTTAAAAAAAATTGTGATGATTGATGTTACAATTGTTTGACATCTCTTGAGTCTTTGTTCTTTAGAGTCTTTGTTTGTGTCGTGTCTCTTGTGTCTTTGTTTTAGAGTCTTATGTCTTTTGAGAAAAGAAATCTGTAGCAACAAACTGTTACAAGTGCTTAGCTCTACCACATGCTCGGGAGCAAGCATAGCCCAAGTGCGATGAGGTTTGATAGGACATGTTTCTTGCTAGGAACTATGGGTTGATTTGTACTTTAATTGGACATAATCTACACAAAATAGGTGCTTTGATGCAGGAAATAGAGTAAGTGGGCACTGGAGGTACAAGGAGCAAGAGAAAACAGGTTTGAAGCTCAAAGCGGAACGATATAGATGAAGGTCCCTCATTATGCAGCTTGAAGGTGTTGCAAACAACGCTACATGATAAAACTCTCATTTTCTAGCATTAATAGATTGTCTCCCTTAGCTGCGATGGAAGGTCAAAAAGGTTATTCTTGAAGAGAGAAAATTCTGAAGACCTAGGTGGAGAAGGCAGTAACAAGCCACCACATATAAGGAAGGACAAGAGTGATTGGAGAGAAGATATTTTTTTGCACTTACACTTCCACATTCACACATTCTCACTCTACAGATGAAGAAAGCTTTTTTTGGGAATGAAACATCAGCCGACTTTAACCATGGGTAGGGCTTCTTTTCGCTTGATGTTTGTTGACTTCTTTTCGCTCGATGTTTGTTGCTATTTTCATATGTCCTAGTGTTGTTGAAATGGTTTATTTCAGTTTCTTGGCTGAGCATACTTTTGGTTCATGTTTTGGTCTTACGAAGATTTTAGTTTTGATTTGCGCTTGTTTTTTAATTTTAGTATTTGGTTCAAATCTTTTTCCAATTCTGTCTATTTTCTGAAATGTTTGTTTTCTTTCCTTCCTAGTTTAGGGCAAAAACTCTCCGCATTGTTCAATTTTCGAAGTTCACAAAATTTGTTCTAATTCCAAAAATGGCAAGTTTACTATTATCCTTCTTAGCTTAAATTTGTTGCTTTGCTTGCTTAGTTTAATTGCTTCACAAGTTGAATATGTCATTTATTGTCCCGTCCTATTTTACATTTTAGGACTTTTATTTTGAAGATATACATTTTTTTTCGATTGATAACAAATGCTCAAAGCCAGTGGAGGTTGGCGAGCTGAGTTCCAGAGATACAGCAGTAACAAAACAAAAGTCCCAGATGCACAATAAAAAAAGCCACCCTACCGGAATAACTAGCCAACAAAAAACCACTAGCAACACACACAAAGCTAAAAAAAGAACTAAACAAGGCTATGCTAACCACCAACAAGAACAAGAAAGGGAGGATCCGATGTCCCGTAACAAAATGCTGAGGGTCAAAGCAGAAAAACACAGCAGCAGCCACACATACCTCATCAGCAGGTAGCACCATCTCAAGATAAACACAAAAGAAGCACAAAGGAAGCTCCGGGCACCATCCTCAAATTCATATCCTGTGGTGCCAAAAACCAGTTTCTTCTAAGTTCCTTGTCTAAGTTCCTTGATGCTCCAGCATCCCGCCCACGCTCTAACATCGTTGAAATTGGTAAGAAAATGTCCCGGGTGAAACGGGAGTTGTGGGCACCATCCTCTCATCCATGATCCAAGACGCCAAAGGAGCCTCCTTCTTTCCATATCCCAATTGGGCTGGAATTCATGGAAAATAATTTTGTTCCGGATATCCCAGATCGTCCATGTGATCACATAAAACATCGAGATCCACATTTGTTTATCACATTTCCTAAATGGGGCACCAGACCATGCAGCAAGGCAGGCAACAGGCTCCCGCGGAATGCACCAACTGATGTTCCAAAGATCACAAGCAAAACACCAAAGACTATCTGAGATTTTGCAGCTGAAGAAGAGGTGTTCAACAGTCTCTAGCTTCTCTCTGCAAAAGGTGCAACGATCATCTTCTATCCCAGTTGTGTGAAATCTGACAAGTCTTTCCTTAGTGTTGAGTCGGCGCTGCAATAAGATCCATACGTGAAGTTGTGCGCGTGGTGGGGCGATATTCCTCCAAGCCATCTTGCCGATCATTTCACCCGATGAATCCCTCTCCTTTAGCTGATTAACCTGCAAAACAAAGTTAGAAACTGAAAAGAATTGAAGGTTCGCTCTCGACCACACCCTTTCATCACTCGTGTTTTCACTCAAGACCACATGATTTACGGCAGTAAGGAGATTCCTAAGGAGTTCCTCTTCCCAGGCAAAAAGTCTTCTTCTCCAAAGGAGGTTCCATCTCCAAGCTCCTTCATCCCAGTTTCCCATTTCCCGAACAGCCATATCTTTCTGGATAGAGAGCTCGTAAAGTCTAGGAAACATATCCTTAAGACGATCCTCTCCTATCCACCGATCAATCCAGAATCTCGTTTTTTCTCCATTACCTATTTTCACTCGGATGCCTTTATTTGCCACAACCTGAATTTCTTTGTCGAACTTGCTGAATTCTGTAATTTGGTTCCAAATACTGTTACGGTCAGCGTCTCTGTTCTTATGGTGCTCAATCATGTGCTTCACAGTATGGGTGGAATCAATAATTTGCTTCCATAGTGGCTTTTGATCCTCTCTATATCTCCACCACCATTTAAAGAGGAGAGCGGCGTTCTTAATATGAAGATCTCCCACTCCAAGGCCTCCTTGGTTGATTGGTCTTTGAATCTTGTTCCATGCAATCAAATTGTTCCCTTTAGTTCTCTCATCCTTACCCCAAAAAAATCTCCTCTGAAGGTGAATGATACGCTCCCCCACCTTTTTAGGCATCCGAAAAAGGCTAAGAAAGTACATTGGCAAGCTATTGAGGACCGATTTGATGAGAATAAGTCTACCCGCTTTTGAGAGGCTTCTTGCTTTCCACATTGCCAATCTTTTTTCCACCTTATCGAGGACCGGTTTCCAAGTAAGTATCCTCCTTGGGTTTGCCCCGAGAGGGATCCCAAGATAGGTGATCGGGAGTTTGGAAATCCCACATTTGAAGAGGGTGGCAACTTCTTTCACCCAACGCTCTTCGCAATTTATTGGGATTAGAGCGGATTTCTCATAATTCACTTGAAGCCCGGACATCAATGCATAGCATCGAAGGAATTTTTTGTAATTGTTGAGGACATCATGGTTCTACGGCGCAAAAATGATTGTGTCATCAGCAAACTGCAAGTGGGAAATTGGGATTTGGCTCGTCCCCACTACGATCTCCTTAAAGACTCCAATCTCTCTGCCCCTGAGAACCAGCTTGTTGAAGGTTTCCGCGATCAAAAGAAATAGGAAGGGTGACAAGGGGTCACCCTGCCTCAACCCTCTCTGGAGATGGAAGGGCGATGTTGGAGACCCATTCACAAGGATAGCCATCGAGGCTGTTTTCACACATTCCATGATCCATCCCGTCCATTTGGATCCAAATCCCATTCCCAGCATAGTATTTTCCAAGAAATCCCACCGAATTGTGTCATATGCTTTCTGGAAATCCAATTTGAGAATGACACCTTTCTGTTTAGTCTTTCTCATCCACCAGACCACTTCGTTGGCAATCAACGCTCCGTCAAGGATTTACCTACCCCTTACAAACGCAGCTTGTGTTTCCCCTATTAAACCTGGAAGTACCTTCGCCAGTCTCTTTGCCAGAATCTTAGCAATGATTTTGTAAATGCATCCAACCATGCTAATTGGTCTGAAGTCCTTTACCTCCATTGCTCCTTCGAGCTTAGGAATTAATGTTACCCAAGTACGGTTGATCTCCTCGGGGAGTTTCCCATCATCAAAGAATCCAAGGATAAGGTTACACACCTCGTGACCAATAAATTGCCACATCTCCTTAATGAATTTGAAATTGAAACCATCATACCCCGGAGCTTTGGATGGATTGCACTCTTGCATCGCTGAGTTGATTTCCTCTAGAGTCGGTCTCCTCTCAAGGTCATCCAGTTCTTCTCTTGGGACTTTGGGAAGTATGTTGCTGTCAACATGAATGATTGGCAAAGGGCGTTGCTTGTATAGGTTCTTAAAGTATCTCAATATTTCTATTTTGATTGCTCGTGGCTTTTTGATCATTCTGTTGTTGTTGCTGATTTGATCGATTCTCTTAAATCTTCTTTTACCCAGGGCCACTGCATGGAAGTATTTAGTGTTCTTGTCCCCCGACTTAATCCAATTATCTCTTGAGAGCTGCTGCCAAAAACTTGTCTTTCTCTCCATCCATTTGGTCATAAGGGCCTCCACAGCGCTAAGCCTAGAAAAATCACACTCATCTCATCCCTCGTTGTCAATTTTCCTCTGTGTCCGCAGTTGTTCCTCTTCAAGCTTCTTGATGTTGGCCTCGATGTTCCCAAAACATATTTTGTTCCATCTTCTTATAGGTTTATGCAAGGCTTTCAATTTTCTCGCGACATGGATATTCCCAAGGGTCTTCCATTCCTCTCGAACCATTTTGATGAAGCCGGGGTGAGTGAACCAGACGTCAAGGCTGCGGAAGGGTCTGAATTCTATATCTTGCTTAACAAGTGAGAGTGAGATAGGGGCGTGATCTGATAAGGAGTTCGGTAGAGCTCTGAGTTTAGCCTCTGGAAATTTGATGGTCCAGTCTTGGTCTCTGAACATTCTATCGAGTCTGCTTCTTGATCTGCCCCTAGCCCAGGTGAATTTTCTCCCCAAAAGTGGAATGTCTTGAATCATCATCCTATTACTCCACTCTTTAAATTCTGATATGCTTCTCATGCAATTCAATCCACTGTTTCTTTCGCTCCCACATCTGACCTCGTTGAAATCCCCCATAGCCAACAGGGGTATTTGAGAGTCGCCTCGGGTTAGGATCAGCTCGTTCCATAGTTGTCCGCGATCAGTTCGGGAATTATGACCATACACAGTCAAGATCTCACAGCTGAATTCCCAATCTTTTAAGATTCCTCTGGCAAGAATCCACCTATCTCCTTTAATGCAGTTTATCTTCTCAAACTTGCTTTTATCCCATGTTATAATTACGCCACCCCCTCCATCTCTCGCAGCTGAATGTTCAAAGTCGAACTCCGAGTGCCCCCACCAAGACTTGACTTTAAGTTCCTGAAGCACCTTATGTTTGGTCTCAACGAGCCCCAAAAAAATACATTTCTGTCCGGCGATAAGGCTCTTAACTGCCACATCCTTATTCTTTTTTCCAATCCCTCGACAATTCCAACTAACGACGCTCATAGATTCAAAACTCAACCTCACCATCTGCACTCGAGTCATCTGCTCTGCCCGTTGGTTCCTCTTGGTCTGCCTCTTTTCCTCGGTCTTGATTCCTTGATCGTCTCATCCTCATTTGCCAGTTCTTTCAACACCTCGTTTTCATCCGTTGCACACATGCCCAGCTGCTTTCCTAGATTCCACGCATCCAAAGCCTCTTTCTCCTTTCCTTCCAAGCTCCTTGCCACACCCCTTGTGATTCGCATACTCCTCTTGCTCATTTGTATATTTCTACTGTTAAAAGGGCGTATCGAGTTTTGGGCACTACCGTCCTCATTGAGGATCCCCGAACTCTTCATTCCTCCCTCTAAATCTGCCAAAGTGGTCTCTTGATGGGGTTCAAAGCCTGGGGGAAATGTGGGTTCCTCCTCAGTTTCATTAGCTCTCTCACATTCCGTAACTTCAAAAATTTGATTAGGAGTAGTTATTCCTCCTATCTCCACCCCTTCTCCCATTGTCATATCTCTCTGTCCATTCGGGTATATCCCTATCTCTCTACTATTTATGATATAAGGCTCTTGGTTCCCTACGGTTCCATCCACTTCATTCCTTATTCTGATAAGCTGCTGGAAATATTCCATTCCTTGAGGGATTTTGAAAAATAAACCACATGAAATCATACCTTGTACCAGCGATTTGATTTGCTTCTTCATTTCTTTCTTCCCCATCAGTTCAATTGCCAATCCCAATCCCATGAGATGCATCTCGTTCAAATTTGTCTCATCTCCTTGTTGCATTGGCGGTGTCCTTCCCCTTCGCTAGCTGAGAGTGACCTCTTTATCTCTTCCATCGTCTTCTCCGGTGATTTGCGAGACCAGGTCAATTTCCTCTGGTGGTACCGTCAATGTCGTGTCCCTGTGTGGCCTTAATGAGGATGGGTATTTCTGCCGTCTTTCCCCATCCAGCTGTTCTCTCTTATCATTTCTTTGGACGACTGGCCCAACTTCACTATTGTATGTAATTTGATGGGCCTTAAGACAATCGCGGGTTGATCTTTGAATAATAGGGTCCAACTGAAATAAATCATTTTCAATGGCCCACTCTAGCATATCATCTTTATTGTATATGTTGGGGCTAGAGATGTCTGCGTTTCCTCGGTCCACGTGGCATCTTTCTAGGACATTTGGTTCTTCGCTTGCATGCGTCGCTATAGGATTGTGTGGAGGCGTCCTTTCGATTGCTTGGCGCTTGTTCAGTTGCTCGTCGAGATCTCGCCGGTTTCTTTGTACTGCCGGAGGGGTGATCTGCTTCGATTGGTTCGTGAATGTCTCCTTTGTTTTTGCTATGGTAGAGCCTTTATGAGGTTGTTGCTGCTTTTCATCCCACCGATTTCTAATTTTCAATGAAATGGGGAATTCTTTCCCTTCGGTTACTAGGGTCACTGCCATTTGGTTGAGACCTTCTTCTCCTCTCTTAGTTCGTTTTATGAGGAACCATGCTTCATTGAGGTAATCCCCCATGTCTATGTGAATGACGTCTCCCAGAACTTTCCCTATTCTTTCCATGGTGTCCTTTGTCCAGCACTGTAACGGTATCCCCGAGCAAGAAATCCAGCACCCTTCCGTTGTCTCAGCTGTGTCATCTTCGTTCCATTCCCTTGCCGTACTGATAGTTTCTCCCCAAATATCCTCCATCATCTTCAGGCAAAAGTCTCTGCTCTCCTCCGAATTCATCGTGAGTAAGAACTTGCGATCCCCCCAGAGAGATGCTTTTTCGTAATTGATTTGGTTTTTGACCAGTGGAAGAGTTATCTATTTGATGTCCTTCTCCTCTTTTGTGAAGCCAACAATGGATCTTCTGAGCCATGCAAGTTTCTTCTTGTCTGTTTGGCATGTAACTTTTCTATGGGATTCGTTATTCGTATTAACACTCCTCGGTTTTTGGAGGCTTCGATTTGCTGCCACTACTGCAAAACTTCGTCCATCTATTTCTCCTGTCATGGGTTTCGGAATCTTGTATATTCTGGGTCTCCTATCCATCTGTCCTTCCCTTCGTTGGATTGAGATCGAGGTTTGGTTTCCTGTTGTTCTGGTGGCTGCTTGCTCGAATCTAGCAATCGAAACCCTGATAGTGCTCCCTCCAACACATAAGCCATCCACTTTTTCCATTGCATCCGAAGCATCGTCATAGCTTGTGTACCTCACAAATCCAAATGGTTTGGACGTAGTCCTCCTCAATTTATAGGATATGTAGACTCCCCGGAATCCTCTCCCATGTTCATGTTTGAAGAGGTCTTCCAACCAATTTCTCGTCATATTCATAGCGAGGTTGTCGACAAAGAGAGTGGTAGTGCTATTGAATCCTTTTTCCTGGTTAGAGTATTTCCTCAATTCCTTCCTGGCCGTAAATCTGCCGGTGGTCCTCTCAATTTTCCTCTCCCTCTCTCTCTCTCTCCTCTCATGTTAAGCGCTCTCTCTCTCTAACAATTGAGGTGCATATTTAATTGTTTCGTGTTGATGAGGAACAACTGAGTGCCAGATTGGTTAGTTTGGCCTGAAAATAAATTGACAACTGCGGACACAGAGGAAAATTGTTAGATTAGTGCCAGATCGTGTTGAAGAGGAACAACTGAGTGCCACATTTGGCCTGAAAATAAAAAATGCCCACATTATTAAATTAAAATGATAAATGCCACTTCTATAAATAGTAGCAAAGAAAAAGTGTTGCACACAATTTTTTAAATTCGCACTATTCAATTATTAGAATTAAATATTGTAAGATATTTCACGATGATGTGGGGTTGCACACAATTCATGAAATTCACACTAACTAATTATTAGTCTTCAAAATTATAAAATATTTCATGATGATAATAATTAATGGGTAGTGATAAATGTACATAAATTGTACGTATATAATAGAACATTTTAGATATTTTATATAATTTAAAATAAATTAATATATTACATATTTATCCTTATGCAATAATTTAGGAAAAGATTAATTTTTTCAGATTAGATATATGCAACAAATTTAGAAAAAGATTAACTTTTTCATTGGATATGAACATATATATTTTTAAATCAAAATTAAAACCATATGTGAATTTATCATAAATATTTCATATAATATCTTTTTTCTAAAACCATTTTATTGTTTCAATTTCCTTAAACGTGTTCAAAGAGATTAGTCAAAGCAGACCTACGGATAGAGCGCCAGATTGGTTAGTTTTCTAGAATATCTCTTGTTGAGGAGGAGGAATTAACACTGGAGATTACACTTCATGTAGAATTACATGTCGCAAAATCTACAGCTGCTGAGCTTTCCTGATAAATACTTTGCCATAATAAAGAATTGGTCTTAGTTCTCAACAAATTCCTAAATAGCCAGCACACAGAATGTCTAGAAAGGTTGCTTCAATAGTGTCAAAACTTGTAAATTTGTGAAACTACGAAGAAATCATGCAATAGTTCAAATTTAAACTGCACCTCGCATATAATATATACAAGTCAGACATATAGAAAGAAATAAAAGTTTTAAATGATTAAATCACAAGGACCACTTTTTGTAGTTCAAGGTTCACGAGCTTGTTGAATCCCTTGAACTCCGGGAGAGGATCAAATACACAGTTAAAGAGCCGCAAATTTCTCAGATGTTGGAAACCAAGCAGAGGCGACGTGAACCAATGTGCCTCTCCTCTCGACATGTGGAGGGTCAATTCTAGCAGAGTGTTATTTGGCAGTAGACGAATCTGTTGTTATATAGCTACAGAGAAGTTGCTTACTTCTTTTATCTATAGAAAATAAAATTTAGCCATTGATTATGATATCAATTTGTGCAAAGCATGTGAAAATGACTCATGTGCAGAAGTATGACCTTTAAAATTAAATTAAAATTACTTTGACTAAATTATGTATATTTATCTTTATTCATAATTAATATATGTATGCAGTATATGCATACAGTAATTCTTTTCATGAACAACGGATAGAACAAAATTATGATTTAGGTCGAGTCAAAGTAAGTACGTTATAAAATAAAATAATATGTTAGTTACAGATACATATCTAATATATTCTACTTAATTAATATATATTTATTATATTCAAATATTTATTGAATTAATATATTCTTCTAAATATATAATATATGATTTACACAATTACACTTAATTAGATATGTAATAAGAATATAATTATATGCAATCTATATTTTGTACCCAAGACACTTTTAGTATAGATATGTAGTTTATGCCCTAAACAATTAAGTTACCCTTAATGTCACAATTAAATAGACAAGTAAGACAACCACTTATACTTTCTTACCCTTTTACTTATATATTTTGTACTTTTATAAAAGAATCAATTATTTGAAACTAGAAAAAAAAAAAAAAAACACCCATGAACTGTCTGTGTCTCACTTCAAATTGACAAAATTCAAGCTGACACTAGTGGCATGCACACATGCCTCAGTTTTTCCTTCATGGCCAAGAAAGTGGCACACTCAGGCACCTCAATTTTAGGCTCATGCCCACCTAAAATGGATTCTTTTATTTTAACTTAATAAAGTAGACATTTTTATATATTAATTATGTTGTTGTGTTTTTTAAAGTTGTAATATTTATTATAATTTCAGTATTATTGCTTCAAAATAATTAAGAAAGATATGCAAATATTTTTTTTGTTGTTGAAACAAGATATGCACATATTCTGAAATTTTCCAAAACAAATTTTTTGCAATAATCGAAAAGAATTAATTGATTGTAAACCCACAAACTATTAGTGATTTATGGTTTTTCGCATAATATATAAAAATGATGTATGGATACATAATTTTTGGTGTATTTTAGAATTTCTCCATAATTTAAATTTCAACCAAATGACAAATGATGCGGTACTAGAAATAGTCGACATGTCAAATTTAATAATTAATTTTTTTTTTGTTTTTTCACATCACCCCTCTGATTCGCTCCTCTCTGTGCCTACGATCTTCTTCTTCGTCTTCTTCGTCATAATGAAATGGAAGAAAAAGCATGTCTGAGATGTATGTGAGCTCGTTTTCACTTCAAAGAAGTCCCAAGCACTGAAGAAAGACAATTTTAGTAATTTATATTTTCTCCGCACGGTAATAGATGTCCTATTTGGGAACGAAATGAGTTTTAAAAAATGTAAAGTAATGTGGGTGAAAAAAGTTAGTGAATTGTGAGTCTCATTTTTATATATTAATTTTATAATAGAATATGAGTGGAATAAGTTATTAGATTTTGAGATCTACTTATCAAAAATAATAAAAGTCAAATAGGATTTTTAATGACGGATGTCCCAAAATGGCAAAATGAGACTTTAACGACGGATGAGAGTAATTTATTTTAATTTATTAACAATTGAGAGGTAAAGTTTATAACCAATCTTCTGTTAAAGTTTGTCTGTCCACGACTATTTGACTAGTGTTGACATTTCAGACAAAACAAATAAATAAATAACACAAATCCTCTTAAGAATGTAAAACAGACATTCTTTCTCGAACAATGATCAGACACAAAATCTAGCCTCCTTTGGATTTGACTCCAAATCGAAATATTCACGATGTCAACACTTAAATAGGAACTCCTAATGTCGGATTGCATTAAATTACTGATATCTAAGGGGTTTTCGATTTTATGGATAGACAAAACTTAGTCTTATAATATGTTGTTTGGTTGGGTAGATAGTCTTGAAACACTAACATATATATATTTAGTCTTGTCTTATGAGTCATAACCTCTCAAGTAGTCTCAAGTTCAATTCAATCTTGAGTAACCGAACACATCTATAATTTACAATTATTTGACCTTTGTCCCAAGATGGGTGAAGACAACACTAAGTTAATCATAGTGCACACAATATAGTGCATATTAAGTTGTGATACGAATTTTAAAAAAAAAATAGATAGAATGTATTGTAAGTGGAGAAATTGTCCCATTTTATTTGATAGAGTGTGATGTGAGTGGAGAAATGGTTGATTGTGTGTGATAAAATTGTAAATAAGTGGAAAATGTATGGATAAAAGATAAAATTTTCTAAAAATGGTAAAAAAATGTCCACTAATCTTGAGGACACCCCAAAATGATGACTTAGAGAATTTTTTATTTTATTTTATATATTAATCAAGAATAATATAAAAATTTAGGGGGGGTCTAGAGATATTTGGTCTCATTGTGGCTCTGCCACAGCACGCATTGCATAGGTAAACTGAGGGGTCTAGGGACATTTGGTCTCATTGTGGATCTGCCACTGCACGCATCGCATAGGTAGACTGAGGGTTCTAGAGATATTTGGTCTCATTGTGGCTCTGCCACTGTACGCATCGCATAGGTAGACGTCCTAGCAAATAATAATACATGGATATAACATCAAATATTTTTAACTTAAAATTTACTATATAAGTAGAGTAAAATAGGTAAATCAAATTTTATAAAATAAGAACATTTTTTATAATAGGTATGGATTATAATTGAATGAAAAGTGCCGTCTTTAACTGAGCAACTTTAAAGTTAAGACTCTTCCTAGGTTAGTCGGTTGTCTTAAGCATAATGATAATACAAACAAAAAAGATAATAATAATAATAATAATACTTATTGCCCCTTAGATAAGATAGAAAGTATATTATAGGCAGATCAAATTCGGTCAAACAATATTATCATATGTAGATTGTGTACTGATCGAAATACTCACAATGTCAACAATTAATAGAATCTCCTAATTTAGGATTGCATTCAATTACTAACATGTAGCTACACCACTTCACCATTTCATTTACATACAAGCACTACTTCTAACCAAACCAAATCTAACTAATCAAAAGTGGAAACTTCAAAACATACACAACCTAATTCGATGATAAAACACAGCTAACTACTAAAACGCTGCTTCTCAAACCAGTTGGTCGAAAGGTCGGACTATTACCGATCCTCTTCAATAATAAAAGAAAAGATCACACACACAACACAATTATATTAGCCAACACTTTTTCACATCAAGTGATTGATCCATCGCCAACAGCAATGCAAACTCTCAAACTCAAAAATCCCAAGTAGATCACCATTAGGCCAGCCCCCAACAACCTTGTAGGCCTCATATCGTTCCGTGGCAAAACAACGAGCGCCCATACAAGGCCTAGGGTTAGAAAACCGAGAGTGAAGTACAGACTGCTATCCTCAGGCACGACATAGGATGCCGGTTTCTTGGACCAAGCTCCGATGAGCAACGAGACGCCCAGCCCAACCAAGATGTTGAACATCGGACCAGCATAGCACCCAGACATAGCAACCTGCACGCCATGCCCCCCGTTGAGGGCTATGGCCACATTCGACATTAGGTCACCCATCGAGTTGCCCCACGCCAAGATGGTCAGCCCCAGCAGCGACGCCTTGATCCTCATGATAACACCGAGTGCTACCATCAAGGCGACAAGCTCATTCGCAATCATGTAGAACCAGACAATGCTCATCAAGAATCCCCCAAGAACCCATGGGAGCAAGAGTTTTGTAGGTGGATGTTCAGAACTGGTGAATATAAGCGCGAGGAGGCCAAGCGTCGCCCCAACTACAGCACCAATGAGATACAGAATCGGGTTAGCAGCGCTCCACAGGAAGGCTACTAAAATGGGCGCAAGAAACGCGCTACAAACACCACATGTTTTCGACCACCTTCCCTCCTCAACAATGGGAATGGTCAGCTTTCTAGGGATGGCCAACGGCATCTCTAGCAACGTACACACACCAGACCAGGAGCACCATGGCCGCTCACAGCTACCATCCTCCTCCTCATTCCAACCCCACAGAACTTTTTCACTTCCATCATCATCTTTTTTTCCAGGCTCGTGAGAGTAAATTGCAACATGAGACGCCCACATCCAATGTGGAAGCCTTGATTTCTCGAGGTACGGCACACCATCACCAGAATCGAGCAAGGGATGCTCAATGTCGTCCTCTGCATTCCCACAAAGTGGCAACAAAGGCCTCGAGCTCCCACCATCCGAACTCAACAACACCCTCTCACGCTTCCTCAATAGCTCGCTTGCAGCAACACAGATGGCATAAACCACATATATCAATGCAAACGCTATAGCCCCCCAAAGGCTCACCTGACCCACAATCAAGATTGCCCAAAGTGACACAATGGCAATGAGGAAAAACCCCACATCCCTCAAGAAAGACCTCTTATCAATCTGTAGATTCTTATCAGCTACACACAATGAAACAGTCCCAACCACAATGCAGGTCACAAAAACAGCCCCCCCTAACACACTATTCAGCCCCACATCGCCCGAATCCCTCCCAGCAAAAGCAGCAATGCTAGCAAACACGTCGGGCGCCCCGTTCCCCAAAGGAAGCAGAGTCACCCCTGCAACCGTTGGGGGCAATTTCAACAAATTGGAAAGCAGTTCTAAACAACAACAGAAGTAATCAGCTGCTGTATTCCCTAATAAATAGAACAATGCAAGCAACCAAATCCCTAGAACCAAATATCCCAAAGGCTTAACCTTTTCGCAATCGCAGTAAAAGAAAATTAAGTAATTGAGAAAACCCCCTGAATTGCAGTCTGGATTAGCTCTCAAATACTCGCATTCTGTGCCATATCCACTATGTGCGTAAATTTCGGTGCAAATTGTCGGATTTTTGCTCGATTGCAGATTCCTTCTCTGCGTGATCGGATCAATAATCGATGAATTTTGAAGATGATCATCGCTCACGCCGGTCTTTTGGTGATAATTCAGCAACGGCTTCTCTGAAAATGGACTCTGAAAACCCCCATTTTTATACACGAAGAATACAAGCAATATCAATACGCAGAGCCCATTACAAGTTCCACGAAATTTCGAACGCGTACGACAACTGATGAATCCCATCGTTGAACCCCACAATTGGACTGATAAAATTAGCAGATAGCGATTGCTAAGGGAAGTAGACGGTCAAATTCCGCTAAGAATTTCAAAAAATCTCAATAAGTACTAGTCAGGGTGAAATGAAAAGGAGTGGAGTTTCAATCAAAAATACCCATAACACAAGCGAGACCAGATGAAAAGTTTTGATTTTGTTTGAATTTTTACAGCAAGATCATGGAGAGGTATGTGAAAGCTCAAGCAGTAAGAAGAGAGAGATAAAGGGGGAAAATGGATTTCAAGTGTGTGGTGGTGCAGAGAGAGTATGCAGTTGCAGATATTTTCAACGAATCTCTGTGATAAACGACAATTAGTAGCATTGAATTTTAGCTGCATATGATTTATAAGATACTCTAATTCGTTAGTAATAAGAAGAATAAAAATAATTAGTAGAAGAGAAAAGGACGCGTAGATTAACGAAGAAGAAAACAAGAGCGCGTAAACGGGGAAGAGGACAGGACAGGTGGTGGAGTATTGCAGAAGGCTTGATTTTGGAAGGAACTCTACGTGGATTTTATGGCTTATTGCATACATATTCGAAATTGAATAAAAAATCTCGCCACTTAAATTAGGTTTTATTGACGAAATACATTATAATTTCCTTGATTTTTTTTTATATTCAGACTATTCCGTTGCTCGAAATTAAACTGACTTAGATTGAATTAGTACGAAATTACTAAAATTAATTGCCATACGAAAGAACAAAATTCATAAATTAAAACTAATCCTTGAAATACTCGCACAATATTGAAGTTATACGTGACAGTATGTAATAACAGTGATGTATATTTGTCAGCAATGCCAATCATATCAACTATTCAATCATCGAATCCATCTAATATTTCATTACTCTTTCTTCTATATTTTTAATATTTCTTTGATGGTTTATCATAATCATCTAATCATCTAAATAAAATATCATATATATAGAGGAAGGTAATCAAATGAGAATTCCTTTTTACTATAGAATTAAGAATACATTTCAATTGTATATATTTTGATTCTGATTGCAGCAAATCGTGATACGTGGCGTAGATTTTAATATTATTTTAATAGGTGAAGGTTATTAGGATAATTTTATGTAAAAATCAGTTATTGTTAAAGTTATTTTGTTGGAAAAGATTTTATAGATTCTGATTTTTATAGAAAAAATCAAAATATGTATAATGATATATTTAACGATGAATAATGATGTATTCATCTATGAATAATGATATTTTCTTATGCCGACAATAATATTACGTTTTATTCTGATAATGATTCTGATTTTTATGGAAAATATTTGATTGATTATGAATTCTGATTTTTGTAGAAAAATAGTGAGTTATGGGTAAATGATATGGTTAATGATGAATAATAATGCATTCGTATACGAATAATGATATTCTCTTTTGTCGATAATCATATTACTTTTCTTCTGATAATTATTTCAATTTTTATGGAAAAATCATGAGATGTATAATGATATGGTTAATAATGAATAATGATGCATTCGTCTACGAATAATGATATTTTCTTCTACTGATGATGATATTACTTTTTATCATGATAATGATTCCGATTTTTATGAAAAAGATTTGATTGATTATGACTTCCGATTTTTATGGAAAAATCGTAAGTTATGGGTGAATAATATGGTTAATGATCAACAATGATTAATTCGTCTATGAATAATGATATTCTCTTATGGCGATAATGATATAATTCTATATATATATAATGATATCTATATTGTGAGATTTTTTTCTAAATCGTGGGATTTAAGGAGATCCCACGATTTTCAAAATTTTCCTAAAATTATGTGATCGCGAGATTTTTTTTGTACAAATATGTCCTATAATGGTATTTGGCTTCTTCTATAATGCTGTTACGTATAGTGTAATCCGGACCGTCCGTGGCTATAATCCAACCCTCTAAATTAGTTCTTAGTTAAGTTGTATATGTGTGTTTTTAGCCAAACGCACCCCTATATATATATATATATATTAATTATACTACACTTAGTTGTAATATAAATATAATAAAATAGATAGATAATGCTTGTTACTTTGCAAAGTCCCGAAGAAAAAAAATTTGATGGAGTTTTTGGTAGTTAAAAATGAGTTTTTAAAAGTGAAAATTGATAATTTTTGTAGAATCATAATTGATGTTAGGCAAAAACTTTGGTACGAGCAGCCTCATGGTGCGCGCACCCAGGGTTTATTAAAATGACTGTATATGTAATAGACAAAGTGAAGGCTTGGCCGAGTGGTTTGCCATTCCGCCTTGCATCTAGCTGGTCGTGGGTTCGGTTCCCCATTTAGCCAATTTTGCGTTTTTTCCGTTTTTTTATTTCATTTTGTTTTCCTTTTTTTTATTTTTTCTTTGCTATTCTAAAATGATATATATATACACACACATATATATATGAATTTACTTAGCATGTCAATTTTTAAATATAATTCGCATATAAATTTAATTAAATTTAAAATTATAATAATTTTAATTTAATTTAATTATGATATATAAATATTTAAATTTAATATACATTTTTTTTCTATTTTTCCTTTTCTTTTCTAAATGATATAAATATATATATATATATGAATTTAAATAGCAAGTGAATTTTTAAATTTAGTTAAATTTAATTTTCATATGAATTTAATTGAATTTAGTTAAAAGTTATTGTTTTGTGAATAAATTTTATTATTTTAATAAATAAAAGCTATTGTTCTAGTTAATGAGAATAATTGTCCAAACGAATAAAAGATATTATTTTAATAAATAAAAATTACACTTGGTCTTTAAATTTTTTACAAATATTTGTAAATCTGAAAATTTAATTTTATTGTTTCCTAGAATTTAACTAGTATTCCAAAAAATGTTCTTTCAATCTAAAAATATTTTTTTTATTGTAAAGAATAAAAGTTATTGTACTCGAAAATAAAAGTTACTATTTTCCTAAATAAAAGTGATTGTTCTGGTGAATAAAAGTTATTGTTCTTCTAAATAAAAGTTACTCTTTTTATTATAATATTAATATATATAAAAGATAAAAATTATTATTCAAATCAATAAAAATTATTTTTTATTATATTATATAATTAAATTAATATTTATACGATACGAAGAAAAGTGAAACTTGATTTTAAATAAAAGATATTATTCTTATAAATAAAAGTTATTGTTCTTGTGTATAAAAGTTATTGTTCTCGTAAATAAAAGTTACTATTTTTATAAAGGAAAGTTACTATTATTGTGAATAAAAATTATTAGTCTAATAAATAAAAACTATTGTTCTTCTAAATAAAAAAAATATTTTAATGAATAAAAATTATTGTTTTAGTAAATAAAAGTTAAGATTTAATAAAAATTACTTTATTGTGAATAAAAATGATTATTATAATAAATAAAAGTTAGTATCCTTTTAAATAAAAATTATTGTTCTAATGAATAAAATTTATTATTATTGTGAATAAAATTTATTTTTAAAAAATATTATTTGATTTTATAAAATATGTTATTTATATGTAAGAAATTGTTATTTTATAAAAAATGTTATTTATTGGGATAAATTGTGGGAAAAATAGAAGAAAAAAAAGGAAAAAGAAAGACAGAAAAAAAGGAAAAAGAAAGACAGAAAAAAGGGGGAAAAAAGGAAAAAGAAAGACATAAAAAGAGGCAAAAGAAAGACAGAAAAATAGTCTCCCAGAGGATCGAACCTCTGACCTCCAGCATGGAATGTAGCCGGATTACCGCTGGGCCAACGTATGTTTGTTGTATTTATGACATGAACGTTATAATATAGCTATTATAAATGGTAATAAATTTAAAAAAAATAACTTCGTTCGGGTCAAACCCGGATTTGACCCGGGCGCACAGGAGTGTAGCTCTTTGGAAAAGTTGGTTGGACGATTGGTACGACATACTGAACCGATGCATGGTTAGCCTCTTTCTCTGCATATACGTAATATAATATTGCTATATTTTTTAAATGTTTATTGCAGGTTGAGTGGCGAGCTTGAGGATGGTGTGACAAAGTCGTATATATGTGTGGAGTTTTACATATGAATTGTTGGAAAAAAATTATATTGTGCTGATATATGTCAAATTAAATATGTATAATTATGTTTAAGAAGCTCGATTAGAGTGATCAATTAAGATTTAAAGTTATGGGGCAAAGGAATATTAAATAAACCATGAATTTAAAGTGTAGATATCATAAAGTGATTTTCAATTTGTTGATAGACTAAATTAAAAATAAAGAAAACTTATTATTATATAAGTACTGTTATGGTCCCAAATGAAGTTACATTTTGTATTCTCTTAAACATAATGAATACGCTTTGGCATTCAAGTTCATCGTATTATTATCTCAAATAATTATAGTAGAGATTCAGTGGTATCAAAGCCACTATATGCATGTTTAAAGAATATTTGCGCATTAAATTTCAAAAATTCAATTCATGGTTCGGTTTGTTTTTTGATTGAATGAAAACTGTATGTTGCATACATAACACCGAATTGTTTTCATTCAACATTGTGTATTATTATGCAATTGGAATTCTTTCAATATCCCACGCAAACCGAGACTCGCATGGTGGTTATGGATTAAAGAATACATGTTCGACAAAACTCGATTCATGTGTTCAGTTTTGTCAAAAACTTTTAGTTGGTGAAAATTTTGGAATTAACGTGAACCTTCTGCTTTGGGTTCGAACTCTTTGCCCCAAAATTGCTCACTTTCTGTGAAAACTCCGTTTGCCTTTTGTCTGGATTGTTTCTGCTGTTTCGCCGAACTGAGGAAACTTTCCGAAAAGAATTAAGGTTCTCTGTTTTTGGGTTTCTTGCTTCCGGAAAAAGGGATTCAAACATTAGCCATTATGAGACTCTATATGCGAAATTTTTCGACACCAAAACGGTTAAATTGTTTACGTCTAAAGGAAATCGATCAATTTTTCCGAGTGTTGGTTATTTCTTAAAGAAATTGGCTGTAGAGACCAGCCATCATATTTTCGTTCTTCATTTTTATCAACGCGAGTGTTCGATGAAAAGTTCCAAAGAACCGCCGCTTTCTTTTCAGTAAATTGTTGGATTTTGATTCGTATTAAGGCCGAGAAATTGATGTTTATGATTTTTATTCACAATTTCCAGTTAATTTCAATTAAATCAAGTTTATCCTTCAAAGTTCTTGGCATTTTTGTCACTTTTTTCGAAATTTTTGAATGTTTTGGTTCCAATTTCTTGCGCGAAACCATGCCTTCCTTGCTCGGCTGCGACGCCTGTTAAAACATGGATTTGTATCATGGTTGAGAGAAGAGATTGAAGGAAGAAGTTTTAGGGTTCAAATTGTATTGTATTGCTTAATGAACGTTTACAGCCTCCAAACCCTTCTATAGGGCTCAATCAGATTTGTACAAGGAAATAAAGATAAAGCTCAAAAAATACAATATTCGATAATATCTAATTACGGGATTGTGAATCCCTAATTATCTATAACGAATCTTTCTTTCTTTCCAACACTCCCCCTCAAGTTGAGCAACGGGATTGTCGATGCTTAACTTGTCAAGAACTTCCAAAAAATTGCGTGAGCTTACGGCTTTGGTTAAGATATCTGCCAACTGATCTTCGGATCTCACGAATGGCATTTCTACGATCCCTGCTTCTATTTTATCCTTAATGAAGTGCATGCCCACCTCAACGTGTTTAGTTCGCACATGCTGAACTGGGTTTTCTGAAATACTGATGGCTGTCTTGTTATCACATAAAATTTGGCATGTTTTCTCCGAATGTAATCCCAGCTCGATTAGCAGTTTCCGTAACCATAGAACTTCTGTCAGTCCACTTTTGATTGCCCTGAATTCGGCTTATTCACTTGATAATGCTACTAATTTCTGTTTCTTACTCCTCCAAGTCACCAGGTTACCACCCACAAAGGTGAAATACCCAGCTGTTGATCTCCCGTCAACCGGGTTGCCTGCCCAATGTGCGTCTGTATATGCTTGTATTTCCAAATGCCCGTTTTTCTCAAAAAGTAACCCATGACTCACTGATCCCTTTAGATATCGTACAATCCTTAGTGCAGCGTCTAAGTGATCTGTTTGTGGTCGGTGCATAAACTGGCTGACTACTCCAACTGCGTAAGCTATGTCAGGCCGGGTGTGAGAGAGATAGATGAGTTTCCCTACCAGTCACTGATATCTTCCTTTTTCTGCTAACTCTGCTCCTTCTTCAATTTTTAAACCATGATGAACTGCAATGGGTGTGTCCACGGGTTTGCACTCGATCATCCCGGTCTCGGCCAGTAGGTCTAGAGTGTACTTTTTCTGGTTAATGAAGATCCCCCTTTTTGATATGAGGACTTCAATACCAAGAAAGTATTTCAGATCCCCTAGGTCTTTCATCTCAAATTCAGAAACAGATTCTTACTCAATTCCTCAATCTCCTCCGGGTCATCTCCTGTTATGATCATGTCATCCACATAAATGATCAGACAAGTAATGAGCTTTCCTTTTCTTTTTAAGAACAGTGTATGATCTGAGTTACTCTGTTGAAACCCATATTTTTTCATGGCCGTTGTAAACCTTCCAAACCAGGCTCTGGGGGACAGCTTGAGCCCGTATAACGTTCTTTTTAGTCTGCACACTTCTTGATTTCCAAACTCATTTGAGAATCCCGGGGGTGCCTCCATGTATACTTTCTTCTACAGCTCCCCATGGAGAAAGGCGTTGGTGACATCAAACTGATGAAGTGGCCAGTCTTTATTTGCTGCAACTGATAATAATACCCGAACTGTGTTCATCTTGGCCACTGGAGAAAAAGTCTCGGAGTAATCCACACCGTAGGTTTGGGTGTACCCTTTAGCCACTAATCTTGCTTTATATCTCTCAACGGAACCATCAGGCCTTCGTTTGATAGTGAAGACCCACCTGCACCCTACTGGTTTCTTTCCTTATGGTAACTGGCATTTTTCCCAGGTACTGTTTCGGGCCAAAGCATCCATCTCGGTTCTCATAGCTTTCTCCCAATGTTCGGACTGTAGAGCCTATTCCACTGTTTGTGGAATTTCGCTATCTTCGTAAAGGGCATCTTCAAAAGCCTGTGCCCTTTTTGACAGATTTCCTCGTGTCATATTTGCCTGAGAATATCTTCCCTTAGTAATCTTTTCTGGGGAATATCTTTTTGGTGGAATTCCTCGGTTGCTTCTAGGGGGCAATACATATTGTCTAGTATCTTGATCTACCGTATTATCCTCATGTTCTTCATCATATCTTTCAGGGACAGAATCATTAGTATCAAACAAGTTTTCACTGAGCTCAGGAAATCGTACCTCGGATATCAGAGGGGAGGACGACGTAGAGATAGTTGGCTGTTCTCGTGTGGAAGAGATTGGCTCAGTGGCAGTGTTAACTGGTTCCTGTGGATCCACTTCGGGAACCATGTTTGGTATTGGTAACCAGCTTAGCGAGTCTACCCCTTCGGTTCTCTCATTCTCACTCTCCCCCTGACTGCTAAGGTGGTGGTGATAGAAAAATTCGGTTTTGAGAAAATTGCAGTTCATGGTAGTCACAATTTGCCGAGTGTGGGGATTATAGCACCTATACCCCTTTTGATTAATGCCATAGCCCACAAAGACACATTTAATGGCACAGGGAGAGAGTTTGGTTTGTTCGTGTTTGGGAGTGTGGATAAAGACCGAGCGCCCAAACACTCTGGGTTGTAGAGTGAGGGCAAGAGGAATACTAGCGGAAGCGGAAAGAGCTTGAAGGGGTATTTTCATAGAAAGAGTTTTTGTGGGTAAACGGTTTACCAAATAGACAGCGGTAGCGACAACTTCAGGCCAAAAATGTTTGGGAACTTTTTAGTCAAGCATAATAGCTCGAGTGATTTCAAGGAGGATCCGATTCCGTCTTTCGGCCACTCCATTCTGTTCGGGGGTATGAGGGCAAATGGTTTGGTGGATAATACCTTTCTCTTGACAAAAAAGTTTCATTGGGGTATTAAGAAATTCTCCCCCGTTATCAGATCGAAGGGTTTGGATATTTTTGTGAAATTGGTTGTGGATCATGGTATAAAAGTGGGTAAATTTCTCAAAAACATCAGATTTGTTTTTTAAAAAATATACCCAGGTCATTCTTGTGCAATCATCAATAAATAACAAGAAATATTTAAAACCTTGCCCTCCCACAATAGGAGAGGGACCCCAGACATCAGAGTGAATCAATAAAAAAATGGATTTGGATTGAGTAGTACTCGATTTAAATGAAGGTCTGTGGCTCTTGGCCAAAATGCAAGTTTCACAACAGAAATCTTGATTGAAAACTAGTCTAGGAAATAAAAGCTTTAAATAACTCGTGGAACGATGCCCAAGCCGACGATGCCAAAGCCAGGCTTCCCGATTTGCAGATCCGTGAGCCAGCAACACACTGCCTTGTTGAGCTATCTCGTCCGCATAATAAAGGCCACGTCTCTCAGTGCCACGTCCAATAATCTCCTCTGTCCTGATATCCTGTAAAAGACAGAAGTGTGGGTACATCAGTAATGTACAGTTAAGCTCCTTGGTGACATGACTGATAGACATCAATTTCTGAGATAATGACGGGACATATAGACAATTGGATAATTTCAAATTTGAGGAAATCCTTATCGTGCTGGCTCCTTTAACGGGCACTATGTCACCGTTGGCAGTTTGAACATGAGTCCGCAACGGTTTACAATACTCAACCAAATCAGCTTTATCAAAGGTCATGGTGTCAGTGGCACCACAATCGAAAATCCAACCATTATCTTTAGGCATAGTTTGGGCTTTACAGGCAATAGATTGTTGGTTTAGGGCATCAGTATGATTTTCAATTTTAAGAGGGGCGGTTCTGGAATTTTTAGGTTCAACCATGGCTGAATCGAAAATATCTGAAGTGCTGGGGTCAAAATTGAATTTAAGCAAAGTCGAAGGGTTTCGTGCAAAAGCACCAAACCCTTTACCTTTTTCAGCGCCCCTATTTCCTGCGTATTCTCATTCTTTGTGTGAAACCTAGCCGCTCGACCCGCTTGCTCCTTATTCGCCGAGTAATCGGACGGCGCCTAGTTGCCCTCAGTGCCGGAAGCCTTCGGGTAGCTCACTGTAGTGGCGGCGGCGCTGGGATGGAGACCATCTGTTCCGACGGTGACTTTCCCTTTCGCCTTGTCTTCCCACCAGTCGGGATAACCGACGAGTTGGAAGCACATCTCCTTCGTGTGCTTCTGCATTCCACAGTGAGTGCAAAACAATTTGGATTTGTCAATTTTACCTTGCGATGATGGATTTCCAGAGCGAGATGGCGGTGGTGGTCCTCTGTTATACGTCGATATGTGCCCGTCTTGACGAGTTACGGGGTTTCGGATACCTAATCCGGTCCCAATTCCTCCCGATGACGAAGAGTTGGAGTCGTCGCCAGGGACAAATGAGCTAGTTGCCGGTTTCAAAATGAGGAGCCGGGCGGCTTCTCGCTTGACCCAGGAAAAGGCGGACTCGGCCGAGGGAGATGGAGATTCTTTCAAGATATCTCTCCGAACTCCGTCGAATTTGTCGTCGAGGCCGGCAAGGAACTGGTACATTCGCCGGTTTTCAATGATCTTCTTGTACTTCTGAATCCCTTCCTCGCAACAGCCCATTGGATTCGGTTGTCTCTGGTCAATGTTCACCCAGATTGTCTGCAAGCTATTCCAATAATCTTCCAGTGTGAGTGTTCCTTGGCATACCTTGTTAGCCTTGACTTCCAAATCGTAAATTTGGAATGGGTCTGTACTGCTCCCATATGTGATGGTAAGGCTGTCCCAAATTCCTTTCGAAGTTTGATGTTGAGAGAAGTTGTTAGCTAACCTTGTTTCCATGTTGTTAATGAGCCATGAAAAAACAGTTAAGTCGCTCTCTTCCCATTGGTAGTAGTTTGGATCATCTGTTGGTGGCGGTGGAGGAATTTCGGTTAAATGGCTAGTTTTTCCTCTGCCTCCCACTGCGACCCTCATAAGGCGTGACCACAGCGGGTAGTTGTGGCCATCGAGCTTGACGGCAAGCGTGATATTTTCTGAAACACGCATTATGCTTGTAAATTATTGTGTTATCTCTCTTGTTTGGTTGGATGTGGCTGAGTTTTCTGACATTTTTGTTGGGGTTTATTTCAGGCAGATTGGTTGTGCTTAGGGTCGGGAAAGGTATAGGAACGATGATGAATTTCGTTCTGAGTTCCGCGGATCATAGCCCGCTCTAATACCATGTTAAAACATGGATTTGTATCATGGTTGAGAGAAGAGATTGAAGGAAGAAGTTTTAGGGTTCAAATTGTATTGTATTGCTTAATGAACGTTTACAACCTCCAAACCCTTCTATAGGGCTCAATCAGATTTGTACAAGGACATAAAGATAAAGCTCAAAAAATACAACATTCGATAATATCTAATTACGGGATTGTGAATCCCTAATCATCTCTAACGAATCTTTCTTTCTTTCCAACAACGCCAAGTCGCCGGAAACGTCGCGATGGTTGGTAACGGTGGTTAACGACAGCGGCGACAGTTGTCGGCGAATGGGTGGCAGTTTGCGCGAATCGACGCGTCGTTCGATGCTGCTGTTTGGTTTCCTTCTTTCCGGGTCATCGGGTTAAGATCCTGGTCCGATCTAGCGGGTCGGGGCTTACGGTCCCCGGGTTCTGGGTTACAGCTTATAGGTAATGGGCTGTGAACTATTGGGCCGTGCGAATTAAGTATTGGATTAAGCCTATCACATATAAAACCTGCACCAGATAACTTTGATTTAAGTTGTTGGCAGCTATTTTTTGGTTTCGCATTGGGCTGCCATTATTTCTTGGGCCCTTTGTTTTAAACTTAATACACTTAAAATTGTTGGCCGCAATAAATATAAGGCCATATCTTTTAAATCTTTTGGGCTACCAATGTAATTAGAATTAGGCTGAAATTAAAAGCATTATTTTGGGCCCATTCGTGCAAATTTTTCTTTTGAAACGATCCGTGAATAAAGACTTTATTTTGGGCCTTAAGAAAATTAAATTCTGGGTACATTGGTTATTCGTTTGTAGCTTTTGGCCTACAAATTTTGGGCTAAAAATAAAAGGGTTCTTTGGGCCACCAATTTATAAATTTTGGGTTAAATATTTTTTAAGGTCCATTTTTTTGGTTAATTTGGTTTAGGCCAAATAACTAATGTTTGATTAATTAATTAAGGCAACTTTTAGGATCCGAATTTTGTTGATTCAAGTATTGAGCCACCGTCTTTGGTTTTGTCATGCGCCGAGAACACGACTTTTGGGATGTGAATAAGGGTCATTTCTGTGTTGATCTTGGGCTTATTACAATTATGAGCTGTCTTTTCTATTATTTCTGAGCTATTTTGTAGCCATTTTTTCCCACTAAAGTTTGAACATAAAATAAGGCCTTTATTATGGTGTTTGGCTGAGCCATTAATAATCTCTTGATTTTTTTGGCTAAATATAATTAAACAATTTTACATATCTTGTATGTGAAATTATGTTTCAATTATTTGATTTAAATTTGTATGGTACATCTCATTTTTCTATAAGATTTACTAATATTAAAAATACATTTATTGAAGCAGGATGTCGTCAAAGTGGTCTTTCTTATGTAGATTTATTTATTTGGAATATTAGGACGGTTGTGTGTGTGTGTGTGATCATGCGGATATTAGTCACCCCAAAGAAAGATTAATATTTAGTCTGACATACACATATACATGTGGTGATAAATGTGTGATAGTTATCAAGTTTTTCATGTGAGTAATATGCTACCCAAAGCAAGGATATTACTTGACGTGTTCTTATTGTCGGTATTTGACAACTACATAGAGGTTGCCACTTACAAGTTAATATTATTGTCCAAAGACTTGCAATTATTGTTGTGCTTGGTACCTCAAGATGTTACCATCTTATGTGAATATAATGATTGATTATATGGTTCAATGTGAGCATGACAATTATTTTGGGTTTACTTCTCTGTAAGTTATGTTATCTGCTATTTTAATATCTGCCAATATTATCATTGTACAAACGTTTATGGATCAAGTCAAAAGGATTTGGAAAATTAGTATTCTGATCACTTTGGACTGCATAGATTTCGACTGTGCACTAAGGGTCGAGCAATCTGCTTCTCTAACGAGTGCAAGTTCTCATGATTAAAGGAAGAACTTTGAGAAGTGAGAACGCTAAAGTCGCGTTAGTCTGATGATCGTTAAGTGCAATATTCTAGAAGCCTTTCGAGGCACAATATATTAGGAATCGTTAAAGCCAGAACGCACCTTACCCAAGTTGAGAACATTTTGCTAAAAACGAAATGGCAGAGACAAGTATGTTTTCACGAGCTTGATCTCAATAAAGTTTAAGGACATGGGAAATATAAAGAATACATCATGTTGATGTTTTATGTTGCTTCAAAATAAAGGCACACTAAAGTTTGGCGTTACTAAGAACTTACTCGTGCATGTAATTGTTATTTCTTCCTGCAAAATTTAATCAATTTAAGGACAATTATAACTGTCAAAATGATAAATGGACTCTTAATGAGCTCATTATATGTTATGTGCAAGAAGTGAAAGGTTAAAGCATCAACAAATTAAGGTTATTAGGCGTGACGATACCTCATGACATAAGGGAAATGACATTCAAGAAAAGTCTATTGAGAATGCTGCTAAGGATAAATGTTCAGCACGAATGAAACGATACAATAATAAGGAAATGATGGTTCTTTCTTATGTGACTATCTTGGACACCAATAGAAAGACTACACCAAAATCACAGTTGACATGCAAAGAAAGGTATAATTCTTACTTTGGTGTGTTCCGATGTCTTTTTAACTTCTCAATAGGGTACCAACTAAAGCAACTGCCCAAACTCCTTATGAGCTTTGGATTGGGCGAAAACCTAGTCTATATCATTTTCACATTTGGATAGGTCCATCTAAGTCTAGGTCATACAGGCCGAATGAAAAGAAATTGGACTCTAAAACAATTAGCAGCCACTTTATTGGTTATGCAGAAAAGTCTATGGGGTTTAAGTTATATGATCTCACTAAATATTTTATTTTGAGACAAGAACTGCGAGATTCTTTGCGGGTGTTAAGTTTGGGGGGAAGTATAAGGTTGTAGACATTACTTTTAAGGAGTAATCTATTTTGATACCTATTAGTGCTTCTGACAATGTTTAGGAACTCGTTCTTATCATTGAAGAAGAAGTAGATTCAGAACCTCAACTGGATAATGTCGAAAATTCTCACCCTTATATTTATACTATAATTCAAGATCAACCTCAACAACCTCAAGAATTAATGCAATTAAGAAGTTCCACTTGAGAGAGAAGAAAATTTATTTCGGATAATTATGTAGCATTTCTTCTTGAAAGTGTGGACAATGATGGCCGGCCTATCTACGTTTATCAGGCTATACATGGTTCAATGCTCAAAAGTGGATTGTTTCCATGAACAAAGAGTATAAGTTAATGCAAGACAATCAAGTGTGAATCTTTTCACATTACCATAAGTTCGTAGTTTATTAGTTGTAAATATTTTTGTTTTTAAAACCAAAAAGGATTTAAGGGTAATGTGGAAAGACATAAGGCATGTCTCGTGGCTAATGGCTTTACTCAAGGGGAAGACGTTGATTTTAAAGAGACATTCTACTTAGTTTATTCGAAAGTCTCTTTTAAGATAATTATGTCATTAGTTGCACATTCTGATCTTGGGTTATATTAGATGGTCATAAAGATAATATTTCTTAATAGTATATTATCGAGATGATATATATGGTGCAACCATAAGATTTTGTATTGGTAGACTCAAAACTATGGTATGCAAATTAAAGAAATCAATCTATGAGCTCAAGAAGGCTTCTCATTAATGATACTACAAGTTCAGTGGGAGTCTTGTTTAGGTTTGAGGCAAATACTGATTATGATTATGTGTATCACAAGGTCAGTGAGTGTAAATGTTTTTCTTGGTATTGTATGTCAATGACATACTATTTGCCACTGAAATTGGTTTTAAATACATAATTGCAAGTCGGAACATACGCATGTTGGCTAAGGGAGACAAATTCAGTTTAAGTTAATCTCCTAAATCTAATCTTGAGATTCAGGAAATGCAAAAGGTTCCATATGCTTCGGCTATAGGAAGCCTAATGTGTCGGGGTTTTAAATATTCCAATGAAGGAATCCCCTACCCGGGATCTACTAGGATAATATAAGAAATTCTTTCATGCAATTAATTCTTCCTACTTAATTCTAGAACGCAAGTAAGCATGCTTTCAAGGAAAAATAAATCCTAAACATGCTTTCTAGTTGGTTTAGAAAAGTTTACCTTTTGAATCTCCAAAGATTCGAAGATGGCTTGCTCATTCTCCACGTGAAGATCTTTAAATCTCTTACCCCGGAACTTCTAATCTGTTCCCGACTCCTAGGTTTGAATATTGTAATGGGACAATCCTATCAAACCTTAGGACTTGAAAGAGAATGAAGAGAGAAAGAACTAGGGTTTGCAACCTAGTATTTTCGAAAATAATGTGTGTGTGTGCACTGGTGTTTTTCGAAAATTGCAACTAGGTTTAGGTCAAAAGTGATTTCTCTTCATTCCTTTCTCCTATATATAGAGTCATGATGGGCCAGATTAGGGATCCAAG
>JAYDZE010552976.1:0-13355 GCA_034509125.1 Monilaria moniliformis | reverse complement strand
CGTCTACAGCTCCGACCTCTCGCACAAAATATTTGCCAATGTCCGCCCCGACGCCTTCCACCTCGTCGGCCACCCCTTCGGTAAGAAGCTCTTCGGCGAGCAC
Source organism: Monilaria moniliformis (assembly GCA_034509125.1). NCBI lineage: Eukaryota > Viridiplantae > Streptophyta > Magnoliopsida > Caryophyllales > Aizoaceae > Monilaria > Monilaria moniliformis. The sequence goes on along the minus strand of JAYDZE010552976.1, from coordinate 13,252 downwards.
AATCTGATTTACATGTTCGGCCAGGATCACAAGGATCTCCGCCGCCAAATGGCGCCTAATTTCACCCCTAAAGCGCTCCAGGTTTACACCGACATTCAGCAGATGATTATAATCGAACATTTGGCGCGCTGGCTGCGCCAATCGCCGCCGGAGAAATCGGTTCCGCTCCGGATTTTGTGCCGCGATATGAATCTCGAGACGTCGCAGACGGTTTTCGTCGGACCGTATCTCGATGAATCCGCGCGGCGGCGGTTTAGGGTCGACTACAACTTTTTTAATGTTGGACTGATGAAGCTGCCGATCGATCTCCCAGGATTTGCCTTCCGCAACGCGCGGCTGGCGGTTGGAAGGCTAATTGAGACGCTCACCGCCTGCGCGGCAGCGAGCGAGCGGCGGATGGAGGCTAAGGTGGATGAGCCGTCGTGTTTGATCGATTTCTGGATGCAGGAGAATCTCCGGTTAGCGGCGGAGAAGGAGAAGGAATTCGAATACAGCCACCGCGAAATCGGCGGTCACCTCTTCGATTTCCTCTTCGCCGCGCAGGACGCCTCCACTTCCTCGCTGCTTTGGGCGGTGGCACTGCTCGATTCGCATCCGCGAGTCCTTGCGCGAGTGAGGGAGGAAGTCTCGCAGCACTGGTCGCCGGAGAGCGGTGCCGCTATCAGATGCGATCAGCTCCGCGAGATGAAGTTCACTGAAGCCGTGGCGCGTGAGGTCGTGAGGATCAGGGCGCCGGCGACGATGGTGCCACACGTCGCCGGCGTTGACTTCCCGTTGACTGAGAGTTACACCGTGCCGAAGGGGACAATCGTCTTTCCCTCCGTCTTCGACTCTTCTTTTCAAGGATTCAATGAACCGGAGAAGTTCGACCCTGACCGGTTCATGGAGGACCGGCAAGAGGACCGGGTTTATAAGAAGAACTTTCTTGTGTTTGGATCCGGGGCTCACCAGTGCGTGGGCCAGAGATACGCGATCAATCATCTGATGCTATTCATCGCGATGTTCACTACTTTGGTTGATTTCAAAAGGGATAGAACTGACGGCTGTGATGAGATCACGTATGTTCCAACAATCGTGCCAAAAGATGATTGCAGGGTTTTCTTGTCGCCGAGATGCAGTGGATTATTCCCACCGTCGTAATGACGGAGATGCCCTTATTTTGTATTTTTGATTGGATTATTTATTGGGACAAATAATACGGTGAGGTGATTGGGTGACAAATATTCTTGTAAATGGATTTTTGTTGTCAGCTTTTAATTTTATTTGTCAATTTTTTTTAATGGAATAAAAGCAGCGAAATAAATAGTTTTTTTTTGGATTACTTTGTTCCAATTTAATTATTGTTTGGTATTGAATTATATATCTTCAGTTATTATCTGGCTATTTTGTCTACATATTGCCATGGTAACTTGTGCTGACAATGACTTTTGATTGATCAATTTTATTAATGTTTTTCGGATAATGTCACATAATTGGATTAATGTTGTTAGGGAATATTTTTTGTGATGTTCAAACAAGAAGAATTATGGGCTCAAAAGTTTTGTGCGTGTCATTTTATCTCTTCAGTCAAACGGGCTCGAGCTGCGCCACTGCCGCCGCCCGCCGCGCCTCCCGTCTGCAAATCGGCAGCACAAGCAGAAGCAGAGCCACCGCCCTTTGCCGAAGAATAGTCCCAGTGTAGGTCCGGATGACCTCTCGGTGGTGGAGTCGGTGAGACGGCGGATTCCGGCGGTCCATGGATGGTCAAAGTTGTTTGATATGGTGGTCGGCGGAGACTAAAGGTGTGATCTTGTGCTCCGCGCGTTTCTCATTTTTCAGACCGCTCTATTATTTCCCATATGATGTTGGTGATTTGGTGTTGAATTAATTTCTTGGGTTATATGAGGACAGCTGGAATTCTTTTGTGTTAAAGAAGAACAAGCCGCCGCGGCCTTCCCATTTTTTTTGCTTCTTTGATTTTCAGTGTTAGATTTTTGTAGGCGTTGGTTTTTGTAATTTTTAGACTTTTAGACTGTGTATAAATAATGTATCTACTAATATTCAGTAAATAAATAATGCGTTTAGCTATGTAGCCGCATTGTAGTCACTTGATCAGGCTATTGCAATATGAAGAATCGAAATTTACATTTTTTTTAAAGTTGGAATTTAGTTAGTTGGTTTTAGTAGTTGTTGGATTATATGTATTTGGTAAAAAATTGGAAGTTTGATATCCTGATATGAATTGACTGAATTCATACAAATGCATATCAAATTTGTGTGTGGTCGAGTTTGGTATTTTGGTATGAATTGGTTGATTTCATACCAACATACCAAACTTGGTTTGGTAATACTGATATAAATTGCTGAATTCGTACCCGGATATCAAATTTATATGGTATGAATTCGAACCATGCATATCAAACATAAATAGAACATGCTCGCGGTCAAGTTCAGAACGATGATATGAATTGTCTGAATTCAAACCAACATACCAGGCTTGGTTTAGTAATCCTGGTATTAATTGATTGATTCATACTAGGGTTACAAAATTTGCATGGTATGAATTCAAATCATGCATGTTTGGTATACATGGTATGAATTTAGTCAATTTATACCTTGTATATCAAATTTGCAGCGCGCAGCTCTATAAAGCCTATAATATGAATTGGCTGAGTTCATACTAAATTTATCGGCATACAAAAAACTCAATGTGTGGTATGAAGTCAAAGCATGCATACTAAATCATTCCAAATCTAGAAAATACTAAGTGCAAACGAGGATTTACATAATAAACTTTGGCAGCGGCGAGAGGTAGAACTCTGGCGGCAGTGGCGGCAACGATAACTCCGGAAAATGACCGAAGAGATAAGAAAAGTAGAGAGATAAATATGGTGAATGACATTTTAGGCTATTTAAGTCAAATTCGGCTATATTTTAGTTTTTTTTAAGTTAGTTTGACTATCTTGATGTATTAATTAGATATGGTGAGGAGATATTTTTTATTAGCATATTGCTCATTCAAATTTAAATTTCTATTTCTGGCGAACGTCGGTCTTTATTTAGTGAGTTCAAAACTTATGAGCTTAGTCGAGCCTAAATAAGCTTTCAGAAAAAGGGATCACGGGCTGATTTTCAAATGCAAGGAATAGAAATCACGAAGGAGAAGGAAAATCGGACTTGAAAACAGGTTGAATAGGGTGACATTGAAGGACAAAGGTATAAGAAGAAAAACAAAATAAAAAATAAGAAAAAAAGATACTTAAATTATTTACATGTAGGCAGTAGTACCCACGTTAATTATGTGCTTACAAGTGGCGGCGTGTGACATATAGATTATAATTTATAGGTGGACAAATATATATATAGTTGAAAGAAGGGGACGTGTGGTATATTCTACTAAATTAATTAAATTTGGACAAAGGTGGACTAATCCAACTCATTACTATTGGATGAAAGAAGCTTCTTATTCTTTGATTCCTCACCATTGAAAACTCATTTGTTGACTGCACCAAAATACATTGGTCAAATGTTGCAATACAAATTTTATTTTGATACGTGTAAAAATAATTGGAAATGACACTATACTTTTTATACTTTGACACTACTAGACCATTTTTCAGATGGTGTAAAGATGACAATTTTGTAGATTTTATAATTTTAGAGATTCAATTGTAATTTTCTTTTTTTCTTTTCTAGAACATTCACGGTTATAAGGTAAGGTTAATTTATGTATTGATTGTCATCGATTAATGACGAACATTAGACTTGTAGTATATGCGCTTTGATAACTAAGTTAGTGATAAGTACAATTGACTTTTTTATTAGATTCTATAATCTAACATCTATATTGATTCCATTTGTAAAATTAAAATAAATGATACTATGATTTGATAGAATTTACAACTCACATTTTCTAATTTATTGGCTAACTTCAAGCCCTACTAAAACAATTTTGATTAGGCTCGTGGCTCTAAGCTCGGCTCAAATAATTTCTATTATTGAGGCGAGTCTTTTGAGCGCGAGCTCAAGTTCGACTTGATTAATTAACGAGTTACTCAAGCAATTTGAATTTGAGTTGGATCCAAAAACTTTGCTTGAGCTCAAATATTTGTGAATATCAAATAACTTGTGAATTTACTCGACTGATTTATACCCTAGCTAGCATGGTTTGGAAAAAAATAACAAATATAATAAAGATGGCTTCAGAGTAGCTTGGCCCCCAACTCATATTATAACTATGTGAATATACTTATATCTAATTATAGACCAATTAGATCCATGCAATTTCAGTTGGACCAACGTTACGACAAATCAATACACACAAGTGGGACCTGAATAAATATATAATTAAATTAAATATAATTCATATCTCAATTACTAAAAGCAGCCATTTTTAATGGCTTGTAATGATTTGGGAAAAGCAAGATTATTGCATGTTCGCCACATGACGTTGGCCGTATTGCAAAATTTCACTTTATCTGCATATGTCTGAAACTCCAATGAATTTTAGTAATAAAATTTAATTTCTACACAGCTAATTTGTCTCATTCGCCAGAAGGCTCTGCAACCAATAAAATTCGACTTTGTTGTTTGACAATGACTTTGATCCCACGTGAATATTCAATTTTCTTGGTTTCGTAAAATAGTAATGAAATATATATAAATTATCTTAAATATAATTATAAGAGAGAAATGGAAAACAACATTAGAAGTATAAAAAAAAAAGTAAAATTGTTTTGCTTTATACATGAAAAGGCCAAACGAGAAAACGACGAAATATATAAATATATCAAATATCATTTGGATTGTCATAGTTGTAGCCTAGTTTTGATGGCTCAATCTGTGCAGGTACGTAGATAGAAAAATTTGAAGATGGAGAATGAGTTTTCTCAATTTTGAGATAGAAATTTCAAAAAATTACTTTTTATGTAATTTGATTCGATGATAGAGTGGCTTTTACACAAACCGATAATGATACGATTTTTATAAGAATTTAAAAAAATGAAAAAACGGACTTGCCCCGAATCTGTGGAAATGAAAATCTCATAGTCGGGACATTATTTTAAAGACAAAAACTTGTGTAAAATATAGAGTGATTATGAAGTTATATGTTGAATTGTATTGATAGTATTCCACACATAAAAAAAGTTATACAACGATGGCGCAAAACTTCAAGTCAAATTTCAACTTTGGAAGTTCATTTTCTCTTGTCTTTGCTATTAATATTCCATTTTCTTATGCTTGACCAATCATGGAAAAATGGAGACTAGAGAATCAAACATCAGGAATTTCAAAAGGATTGATTTTTCCACCACTATAGTCTCAAGCTAAATATTTTATTAATGTATGCATGACATGATGAAGGGAATTCGGAAAATTGGCAATTATATAATGAAATATTACATATGTCCATGCTAAATTCTATAATTTGAAAAATAATAATAGTTTAAGATATATTTAACTATTTATTACATGTCCCAACCGTCAAATTTAACATATAAGAAAATACAAAATTTACCTTTATATATAATTATCGTAATATATATATATATTTTTTACTTAGCTGCGATAATCGGCACACACCAATTATGACCAGGGAGTTTATCTTTTAATTCCCTTTCCTCACTTGGAAAAAGGTAGGGATGTAAATGAATGAAATACTTTTATTTAATTTAAAGTAAATAAAAGGAGTGTTCGTATTAAACAAAATTCAAATATGTAATATCTATAGACGATATGTAAAACTTGAAGAGTTAAAGAGTAAGAAGGTCGCTTGTAATTTGTTTTTGAAGAAGAAAAAAACGATTATGTATATTTTTTCGTTTCAAGTGGATCGGAATTGGGTGCAATCTAACTGAGCCAGGCCTAATGTTATCGTGCAAAATTTGATTTGTTTCTTATCAAATTGAGTGCTGAGTTTTATTTATCGAATACTTCAAGACTTATGAAAATAATATCTTTTTATTTTATTTTATTCACAATAACATCAATATAATTATTATTGTTTTTATAAAAAGTAGTTAAAGACGTAGTACAATTATTACTGAGAATAGCACCCAGTAGGCCAGTAGAGACGGGGGAAGGACACTAAAGTCTAAAATTAAATCGCATAGAACATGGTACTCTCATAATAAATTGAAATTGGGCTTCTCTCAAAAAAAAATTGAAATTGGGCCAAACTGTTCGAAGAATGGCCCAATATATATAGTGAAGTCCAACAAACTTGTACTACCGAAATAAGCTTTCAAATTATTATTATTATTATTATTATTATTATTATTATTATTATTATTATTATAATAATCAATCAAAAATCAATAATAATCAATCAATAAAAATGAAAAACTAACTAGAATTAAGCCAGCAAAAATCCAAAGCCCAAAACATGTAACATAGTTGTAAGCAAATTACAAATATATCACAACTTTTTGAGGAATTTAAACTTTAATAGAGATTTTTGGTTACCTGACATCGTATATGAAGATTCAAATTTTTAATAATAATAATAATAAGAGGTTTACTTTTAAGAATTAGCTTAAATAGATTTAAAAAAATAAGTATAAGCTAATCTCTAATTTACTTTAAAGGTTGGAGTTTGGGCTATCCCAAGAAAACTAGGGTGCCTTTCTCACCCATTTATCACTTTTCTAGCCCATCTTTCATTCCACATCGGTGGATAAGAGAAGAGAAATGGGGGATTGTTCTTATAAAAGTGGATTTAATTTAAATTTAATATTTGGCCCAATTCTTACATAATCAAGTTAATAATTAAAATTAGCTTAAATTTTTTATTACGATTCTTTTTGGTTTACAAACCGATCGGTTTGTAGTCTAACCGATTCTATATAGATTTCGGTTACGGTACTCAATTCAGTAGTAAAATTTAATCGGTTAACTGATAAATCGGTTCGATTATTAACTGAACCGACCGATTAGCAGCCCTACTCTCGGAGACTGGTCTATTTTGTGGCTTGTGTAGGTTAAGATTTAGTGATGAGTTTATCGACTCGTCTTCTTATCTTAACGTTATATGATGAGGCTTGAGACTTATTTTAGTTTAATGCAACAAGTGAACATTAAAGACCACAAAAGACATATCTAGTAATGGTTTTTGGAGAAAAGAGGCTCCAATTTTATTCGCAAATACGTGACAAAAAGAAGACTTTATAAATGCTAGAGGTTTATAAATTAATCATAAAAATAGTTATTCTTGGCTTAAAGTATAATTGATGAAATGAAGACTAAATTGACAATCAAATCTATACATGGTTAGTGAATTGCCCCTTAAGTTTGCGCCAAAACCTATTATTGGTCGTGAATTGCCTTGTGAACTTTTCCGCAACTGTCCCTCAATGTATGCGAAATTACATATCAATATCTATGTTATCAATATCTTTAGCAATTCTACCCTATAATTATATATCCGATGGCCGACGTTTCCAATCACCACTTTCAAAATGAAGACTTTTCCAACCATATATATATTTATTTTAATCTCTACGTGTTTAATGTATATTTTCACATAGGTAGGGACATAATCGTCATTTACATTGATGCTTAAAATTAAAACATTTTCCGAGAAAAATAGTAAGGTAGAAAAAAGCCCGAATGCGAAAAGAAATTAAGCCCATATTGGATGATAGGCCCAAATGAAGTTAGGGTTTTTTTAACTCTCTTCTTCGCCAAAACCCTTCATTAGCTACTGCCTCCGCCCACAGGCTTGAGGAGAGAGAAAATCTGAGCTACCGTCGAAAATGGTGACCTACAGAGTATGCTCTCGCTCTCTCTGAATCTGATTGCTAATGCAGTTTTTTTATTTATTCTTTGTGTTTGCGATTTGTTTGTTGAAACGACGAGTAATGATTTGATTTTTTGCGTGGCGGTCTTTTGCAGTTCCACCAGTACCAGGTGGTCGGAAGAGCTTTGCCGACGGAGACGGATGAGCACCCCAAGATCTACCGCATGAAGCTTTGGGCGACCAACGAGGTCCGCGCCAAGTCGAAATTCTGGTAATTTTGAGCTTCGGATTACTTCTCATAATTACGTTTCTGTCTTTGTTTGTGTGTGTGGAGCTAGATTTGTTCGTGTTCGTTATTGGAGATTTTTTTTTTTTTTTTGTGGTGAAGAATTTGAACCGTTAGGGTTTTTATTATAGAAAATTGATTTGGTAAATTTTAGCTTTCTACCCAGAGATTGTTTTGAAATTAAGAATTTCTGGTGATTGAGATTGAATGTGTGTTTGACTCTGAAGGTACTTTCTGAGGAAGCTGAAGAAGGTGAAGAAGAGTAATGGTCAGGTTCTTGCTATTAATGAGGTATATATATTATCCCGAAACCTCATCTTTTTCTTTATTATATCCGAATAAAGATGTTGTTTTGACTGAATTTAGTTGTCTCTTGATTAATTTTTCAGTGGAAAGTTGAATGTGATAATGTGCTTTGTGCATTTGGTTACTTGCTTCTCGTATTTGTATTGTTTTTCAAAACTATGCATATGTTTTTGTATGTTTGGACATTTATGTTTCAGCTCATTTTAGCTAAAAATATATCAGTATGGTAGTGAGACCTTGTTTATCGTCTGCTGCACTTATGAACTCTTGAATTTCTTCTAGAGTTTTTGCAGAAATGAGCACGACGTGATTAGATATACCATCTTGTTGTTTAAGTTTGTTTTGCATCCAGTTTGCATCAAACAGTACCATAATGTATGTAATTAGCATTCTTGGATTTTCTCCTTGAGTACCTTTAGTTATGATTCGTTATGTAAAGAGCACTAGCTGTGTGCTTGTCAAAGTACGGTTTCGTGTTTCTTGCATCTCAAAATCATGCACTGAATTTGCATCCTGTGCCATTTCTTTCATCATAGATTTTCGAGAAGAACCCGACTACAATCAAGAACTACGGAATTTGGTTGAGATACCAAAGTAGGACTGGCTACCATAACATGTACAAGGAGTACCGTGACACCACCCTCAACGGTGGTGTTGAGCAGATGTACACCGAGATGGCTTCCCGCCACAGGGTCCGCCATCACTGCATCCAGATCATCAAGACTGCCACTGTCCCAGCCAAGCTTTGCAAGCGGGAGAGCACAAAGCAGTTCCATAACTCTAAGATCAAGTTCCCCCTGATGTACAGGAAGGTGAGGCCACCAACGAGGAAGCTCAAGACCACGTACAAGGCAACCAGGCCCAACCTATTTGTTTAAGAAGCTTCGTTGTGTGTTGGAGGGCGAGATTGCTATATTTATGCAAGTTATCAGTTTTGACTTTTGGTGGACTTATACCATTCCTTGCTTATTTGCCTTGAACATTAGACTTTTATCTATAGGGTTCGTTGAATGTTCTTATGAATTTTGGGATTCCGTTCTTATGATGCTCGTCTCGTTTGCTTGTCTACGTGTTATTTTTTGCTCTTATGTGGCTTCAGGTAATCTGGAAAGTGATTCTGAAGTATTTTGGAGCTCTATTACTTGAAATGGGATGTGTTTTTGGACACGTGACATGATCAATTAATTGATTGAAAATAAAATTGAATACTAAAATCAAATTTAGCATTGTAGTTTATGTTTTTAGATGGAGTCTTGTGTATTAATCTTTTGATTCTAACACATGAAAATCTATTTGAGTTATAGTGGATACATTTTTTTCTAAGGGGCCGTGTATGATTATCTACACTAACCAACTAAATAATGTCATCATAGTGAGTAGTGCACAAATTGAGGCTGACTTAGTTATTTTATCATGGATTGCACTTTTTATATTTTAAATGCTAAACAAATGAATAAGTTTAATTTATTTATTATAATATGCTTTAATATATAAACCAAATAGTCTCTAATTATACTTTTAAAAGGGTTAATAATTGAATCTATTCTATCTTTTAATTATTTTATTAATTATATTCTAACCTTTCAAACTTTGTATTTAAATTTGGATCATGACCATAAAGATAATTTAGATGTAGAGAATGATATTGATTATCATAAATAATACTAACACTTGCGAAACATAATATTCACATGTACAATTTATTTTTTTGTAAGAAATTACAAGTTTTTGTGTGGTAATGCTACGTTGTGTAAATCATCATGATAAAATTAATAACGATGTTATATAATTGATGAAATTGTCAAAGATTGGTAGATTCAGTTATTAAAATGTTGTAAAATTTGAACTCCCTTTCGCTTATATCATACTATCTATTTCTTTATATCTTTACTAGAGAACCAATAAGTAGATGTAAGCGCTAGCAATTATAACTCCATGAAATGACACTTCATACTTTGTATAAATCATATGCGAAATTAAAGGTTGTGAGCATGTTTTTCATTTTTTGCCCAAATCTAGCTTGACATTAAAGCAATGCAGATTGCAGATACATAATTATTACGACAGTAGATCATAAGAATAAACAATAGACTTGGGTTAATATTTTAAAAAGTTTAATATAAATGAAAAAAAAAAATATATATATATATATATATATAAGTTCAATATTTCCACACGTTACTTAAAGACACGTTGAGGACAGAGAATCTGTCTCCTCAAACCTAATTCAATAACTGCACCCTAATAAAGTTTAAAGACTATTATTACCATGGAGATAAATATAGTCCATATGATTACTTCTTTACAAAAAGGCATCCATGTCCAAAAGAAAAACAAATATTTCAATGAATAAAGAAAGATAATCAAAGAAACACACCATCATTGCAAGCTTACAAGATAAAAATTAACATTTTCACCAAAAGAAACAAATTTAAAAAGCATCAATCTACAACCTTAGATCATCCAAAGAGACAACGTTAAATTCACCAAATACCTCAGAACATCCATTCAGAATCCACACATTCTTGAAGGAGGAAAAAAAAAGATGTCCCCTTTAAACGTTTTGTGTGCTGCTATAGCTCTTCTACTATTCGCACATTTCTCTGAATCTTCACCATACAAAAATCAAGATTCCGGCAGCCTCCACGGCGGCCTCAACGAACACCATGTAAGTACAAAAATTTTAATTTTCAGGTGCGCTCTGACTGATTCTAGAAAATGTATCGTGCAGGAAAAATCCCAGAAGGTGTTTGATATTGAAGTTCATGGAATCTTGTTGTGGGCATCAATGGGATTCTTGATTCCTTTAGGAATATTGGTGATGAGGGTTTCGAGTTGCAGAAGTGATTTTCAACCTTCTAGGCACAAAAAAGTGTTCTATGTTCATGCAGTTTTGCAGGTATAGTTGAGTCTACTTTCAAGAATTTGAGAAGAAAGGAAAAGATTGAAAAAAAATAAAACAAAAATGCATCAAAGAAATGAAAAAAATTATTAAAAAAGGTAGGTTAGTATAGATTAGTTTCTTTAGATGGGTGTGATCAAAATCATTGTGTTACTTTATAGTCTATGGTTTGTCTACATTTTCATAAAGCATAATCATGATGCTCTTTTAATACTATATAGCATGGCCATTGTGTCTTCAAAGTCCAAAACTAGTATGAGATACACTAGGGTTTGGATTTTGGTACACAAAAAATTATTGCCATTTAAAATTATTTCCAATATCGAAATTTTGTCTCATAATATATTTACAACTTTCTTCTAAGTTCTTTGTAATTCGATTTGTCACATTGGAAGATTGATTTCAAATGCTTGCTATTTCAATTAAAAAAAAATTCTAGTTACTATTATTTTATATCATTGCATGTTGCTTGTATGAATGTTTTTTTTTTTTTTTCCTTCAAATTCCTACTTGCTAATTAAACTTATATTGTATATAATTCACAGGTGCTTGCGGTTCTACTTGTTACTGTTGGAGCAATTTTATCAGTCAGAAACTTCGAGAATGCATTCAACAACACACATCAAAGAATAGGGCTGGCTCTTTATGCTGCTATTTATATGCAGCTTATCATCGGATTTATAAGGCCTAAAAGGTAATTAACAAAATACTTTTATCCGTAATCTTAATTTAATTATCCAAGGTTTGAAATTATTTTGTGCGATAAGTAATATTTATTTTTATTTTTATATTATACACATAGATGATTGTCATGAAATTTGAAAATTCTACTATTTTTGCTTATAGAAATTTCAGCTTCTCGTGATATATGGCAATCTCATGAATGTAATAGAAGATGTTGCATAATTATGCAGTAGATGATCTAACTTGCAAAAAAATGACTCGATCAATTTCGGGTTGGGTCGCATAGGTCCAATGGGCTCGACTCAACCTCGACGTTTCATTTGACACCTCTAGTTGCAAGAACTAATCAAATCTTAAAAACAAACTAGGCTCGTCACAATCAACCTAATAGCTAGAGGACTAAGAAAAAAAATCGTTCTATTTTTCTAATTTATTTTTATTTTTTTCCCATTTTTTGTGCAGGTGGACTAGAGCTAGAAGTGCATGGTACTTCTTACACTGGTTACTAGGTACAATAACATGTTTGGTTGGAATCTTGAATATTTACACTGGATTACAAGCTTACCACAAAAGAACTTCAACAAACACAGCCTTTTACACCATAACCTTCACAGCTCAATTATCATCCATGATAATTATCTATCTTTTCCAAGACAAATGGGATTACATTTTACGACAGGGGATGCCAACTGGCATTGTTGGTAGCTATCCAAACAATCCCTCATCATCATCTCAACCAGTGGAAGATCAAATTAGGGATTTGTTCAATGAACCATGTATGAAGAGCAATGCATTGGGCACTCATTTTTCAAGAACCAATGTGCTCGATAAGCTATTTCAACTTACTTGAACTCATTCTTGGCTTCTATTCTGTATATTTAGGGTTAATTATCAAATAATACACAACGTTTCAATCAATTTTTAATTTAGGCACAATTTTTTGGGTGCGTTTTGACTAAGACTCCATCTTTTAGTTTGTTGCATGTTCGCTTATCTCTAAATTTTTTTGGTAACCAAAAAATTATGTGACATGATTTCTTTATCATGTGGACAGCATTTACGATGTTTACAAACACGGTAAAACAGATAATCTCATCACGTCAATTTTCGGGCTCTCGGAAGAATTTGGGCCATGTCGAATTTGCTATAAAACAAAAAGTGAGCTCTTAATTGAAACGTTCAAAAAAATCTTGTCTAAGAGCATCATAATGCAGCCCCATTTCAGCCTCATTTTCAGTTATCACGTCATCAATCTCATTTTCAGCCACAACACCTACAGTCAATGACGGATCTAGGAATTGTTCACCGTAGGGTCGGACTTTTGCAATTTCAACCCTGTTCTTTATAATTTTCTTCG
>JAYDZE010552965.1:0-13356 GCA_034509125.1 Monilaria moniliformis | reverse complement strand
TGACCACCAATACGGGTCTAGTAAACCCTCAATTCTACCAGATTTCTACCATACTCGAGAATCGTATTTTCTTCAAATAAATCGAAACTTCAATACCCCGTCGGTGAATACTCGACAAAAAAAAAAAAAAATTAGAAAAAGACAAATTTCTAGCAGGTTACAAATAAATTTCGGTTCGTTGCTGCAAAACAGAAAACATGTAGCGTTCCGGATCAAAATATTATCCCCATGACCCTAAAAAACATATTATCCCCACAGATTCCGTACGAAGAATATATAGATAAAAAAGGCATTAAATCAGAACTTATTTTCACAATAAGTTCTGCGCAATCAAATATATGCATTTCAATTACTACGTGTGTGCATGTGTGCTTTGGTTACCTAGCAGCTCTGTTATAAACGAATTGCCGCCAAAGGAAGCTCAAATTCTCCCCGGAAAATGCCTTCCATTGCGAGTTCTGGAAATCGATTAGCTCGGAGAAACTGAAGGTGGCTGCTAATTCAAATCCACAAAGAAATTTCCCGGCAAAAAATGGAGATTTGAGGTAAAGAGACGGGAACAAAATTTGAGCGGAGAGGAATTCGCAGCCCTAGAAGCGTTGTGCGATCTGTGCTTCTTGTATATGTTTCAGATTAGCTTCGTTTTCCGTGGAAATCTGTAGAGAGAGAAAGAGGATTAATCGCTGTTTGCTATTTTTAGAGAGAGAAAATCGAAACTGGGGAGAAGGGAGGGATGGGTATTTTCACATTTTGGGAACGGCGGGCGAGAACCAAAAATGCAAAAATCAACTTAAGCCGCGTAATGACCTTTTTGCCCTTCCAAATTTAAAAGTCAGAACAGAACCACCACCTCATCCCCGCCCGATTACTCTAGCCGGACGGCCGCCATCTCTCTCTCTCTCTCTGTCTCTCTCTCTCTCTGCCTCGTTCTTGTCTCTATAAATGTATATAATGACAAGGCAAGTTACGAAAATTTGGGGTACGTAAAATTTGGGGTACGTAAAGCACACATATTTCTCCTTATTTCCTTTGTTTCCTTATTTTCCGAAAATTTGGCTACTACTTTGACTATAATATCTTTTATGCACGTTTATTTTTTCATAATATATTAATATGTTAATGTTCTTTCACAAATAATACTAATAATAAAGGATGGATAGCTCCGATTCGGGCAGGGAGGTGGACTGATAAGGAAGAAAAATGGTTATTTTTATTAATAAGGGCATACACAATATAATCTTTGAACACTATAAGTACTTCATAGCTACAGTTCATTTTTTTTTTTTCTAATTATTTCTTATCTCATATAATTTGCAATTGTATATTATAATTAAATCGATATGCGGTGTCCGATTGCTGATGGAAGAACTCATCAGCCAACGTATTCGCTATGTGCATGAATGAATCCTTGCGCATACGGAACCGGTGCCGAAATTTACATAACCTCCATCGCAGATTGTTGGTGAAATAATCCTCCACTAGGTAGGGCGGCTGCGGCTTCTCAATCTTATATGTACCTCCTTGATCACGGTTGATTGTCTGCCTCCAATTTCGCAAAATAATTTATTGCAACCACTCGGCGTTGTGAACCATCGAAGGAATTGTCGTATGGATTCGTGGCTTGAAATTGAAACACAAAATTCTTGAAACTTAGAGACAATTTGGATTGAATATAAATTGAAGAAGATGTGGAATTGTGGGATGAAAATGAGTGAAATATGATGAGCTATTTATAGATTTGAAAAAGGAATAAAAAAGAAAAACAATGGGTGGATAGTCGTTGGCAACAACTAATTGCCAAAAAAAATAATCAAGTTCTATTTATAAATGGCTATATAGCCGAACTTTAAAAAAAATCAGTTTTCTGATTAAATTAAAAAAATTAATTAAATAAAAGGCTAAAATGAAGCCTAGTCGCAGAGGTGAGACGTGTGCTGCAAGCGAGGTATTGGGGCCACCATTATCCAATTATTGTAAATCGTAATTAATAAGCTGTTATCACATAAATTTAAATTGATAGAAGATGAAAGATGGAAAAGAAAACAAAGCAGGCAATCCAAAATTATAAGTTTAATTTGATGGAGACATTTTTCTACCTGTTTCTTATGCTTATAGAAACTTCAACAACAGGAGGCTCAGAGATACTTATTGATAATATCTTTTAGTAACTAAACCTGCAGAGTCAGTGGTGATAAAGAAATGTGAAATAGTTACACTAGGATTAGGATTACCACGTGTACATGAAAGTCATAGTACATATTTGTATTATTATCCGACCCATCCTAGAGTCAACTATCTACAAGTGACTTTAAATGGAAGAACTAACCGAAAGAACTTCTTGGACAAGTTGCGGCCAAAAATTGTTTTCTTGATTTTTAAGGAACTTTTACGATAGCCTTTGTGAGTAGAGGTGATTTAGTGGCAGAGGGTTCGGGCAGATCTTTGCACTAAACTATGATGATTCGGGCAGAGTTGTAGAAACTAAAAAGGCCTTGAAGATCCATCGTTTTCAAATATTCATGGAACTTTCCTGTTTAGAAAAGGAAAATAGAAGAACTTTGGTTGAATAAAATGGAATTATTGCCATTTAGATCATAATTTTTTCTTGACTTTTGGTCAATCCCATAACTTGTGAAATTGGAACATGAAATCATATCTTTTGACATTTTCTCAATTATCACACCTATCAAAATTCTAGTGAAATTGATGGTGACATTCAGCCGGAATTTTTAACGTGTACAAAACATTTGTTCTCCAAAACGATGTCGTTGACATAATTGTCATTTAAATTATAAATTTTCGTTGAATTTCGGTTAACACGTCACCAACAATTTAACTAAAATTTTGATCCGTAGGATAATTAATAAAATATCAAAAGTTATGATTTTATGTTTCAGTTTCAAAAGTTATGGAATTGACCAGAAGTCAACGAAAAATTATGATTTAAATAACAATTATTCCAACAAATATAACATGAAAATATAAATGAAGAATGAAGAATGCTTCAACTGTTACATTACAAATCCGAAATAATATTCTTGCATGAACATCAAAACGAATAATTATACCAGAAGACAGTACTAGATTTACAAACATGGGGAGAAGAGAGCCGGGAAGTTCAGTCGACACACTTCAAGCCTTAAACGCAGAATCACAACAAGAAAATGTACAAGCATGTGAAGCACCACAATTAGAAGAAACTGTTGTACTGACTAGTGAGAGAGTCCCTGAGATTGGAATAGAGGCCAAAGAGAGAATACTGACGGAGGTTCTTAACCTCGTACCATGAGTTGAAAACTGATTCATGCTTGTCCGTGCCAGAGAACGCCAGTTGAATCCCGATGCTGCAATCTACAGCTCCCCCTCTGTTCTTGCAGCTGTTAGTTCTGATGGCACAGTCTTGATTGTTGAGGCAGACGAAGTTCGATTTGCTTGAGCATGAAGCGCAGCCATCTCTTTTCCAGTACAAGTTTTGAAGCCTACCCTTTTTAAATTCGTGAACCTGCATCATCACAATAATGGCCAGCTAAGACATGGGGGGCCGATGCAATCCTAAGGGAATGCAACTCTATCGCAAAGGCTAACTTCTTACCAGAGTGAAACTGGTCACGATAAATGAAGTATTCGCAACAAAGGCAGGAATGGACCTTGCAGCATACTTTCGACCAGCAAATGCTACCATATAACCTCCTACAGAGTCCTGATGAGGATAGAACCAAAATATTGTAAGAGATTTGAAATCACGCTAGGGAGTTAACCTGCTAGAGAGTTCAATATCCTAAGATCTGTGGCAGATTAGGCTCATAAAAAATAATTACATATTTAGAAAAGCACACACTCACAGATGCCATAAACGTCGGTACATCCATGGGAACAAGATTATCTAAATTTTTTGGTGAAAGCTTTAAGTAGTGCGTTCATTTTAGATGCACTTAATTCAACAGCATTGCAAAATAACCTCAATTAGAATGTATTCCGAGTTATATTGTACAAAATATTCTTTTGGTATGCTGTTCATAAATGTGCTATATGAGCATAGAAATATTATCTTGATGAATATGACGGTATATGGAGACATCTTTTAACCTAATAATTCGTTTACTCGATCAATCTGTCGATATAATTTATTAACACGTTAATATGGTACATAAATCTGGATGCAGTTAGCTAACTGGAATCTAGCAGTTTTGGGATCCTTGGAAAGATGATAACCTAATGTTTCCTATCTTGATTAGGTTCATTAGTGTAGTTTTCTGTAACAGACAAACTGAAAAGTTGTTACACAGTTGCAAGCAAATACTTAAGAAGCCCCCATACTGCTATCTTTCAGATTAAACTACAGAGGAAACCAAGTAGGCACCATAAAAATCTCTAACTAGGTTCATTACGAAACCCACAACCATATCTTGACCTTCATCGATTTCAGAAACGACTGTATTTTAAGTTGGAGCTTAAAAGTAGGCTTCTCAACACAGTGGGGTTAATACAAAAAAAAAAAAAAAAAAAACCTACTAAATAGCAGATAATCAATGGTCTTAGTCATAGTAAACCACTCAAACCACTAAAGTTGGATGCAACACAAATTGCACCATGTGGGCACTAGGCAGGTACGAACTGTTTCTAGAGGATATGAAAATTACAACAAAGTAAATCAAAATATTTGGAGCTATCAAGGTAGGTTGCCTTTACATGGTAAGATGACCAATTAATACTCAGTCCATGGTATGAAAAAAGTTGAGGGCTAACATTGGACTCCTAAAATCAAATTAGATTTCCAACACTACATAGTCACTCAACCATCTCTTTAGACAAGTTAAAGATCACAAGGTAAGTGTTCGAAACTCAGGGCAACTTCTTACAGGTTTAGTATGAATTCTTTTCCTACCTCTACCATTCAGATAAACTAAATAAACATGAGTCAGAACTAGATGTCACTCCCAGTCCCCTTTAACAATACCAAAAATCATAGCAAGTACACTCACCAAATTTTACATAATCTCATAGAGCGAGATAACAATATCTTATTATATGTAAAAGGCATATGCATATACAAAAATCCAACATAGTTGTGCTCCATGGTCCATTAATTAGCCGTAGTCTAAAAGTCCACATAGAACATTTCCTTCCTCGGACCAAACCATACATAGTTTTTTTTCAGTATCACAAGGCATCAGTTCTAAATCTGATTACATCCACAGAAAACCCCATCTTGTTCGCTACTACTACGAAGTAAAAGTCGAATACTGCCACAATCCCAAAACACATCCTAAATAATGCATGTATTTGACATATTTTCCGCTGCCATAGGGTAGATTTTATCTAAACTATCATCATGTTTATTTTCCAACCAGTTCTGTATAATTTTTCAATTACCATCATCAATCTAACAACTTCCATTTCCCCAACGACAATGCTAGTAAAAGCAGATAATATAGGACCAATTTCCCGAGCCAAAAGAGTAAACCAGAGTTCTCCACGACCAAAAAGTAACAGTACTCGAGAATAAATCCGAAGATATACCAAACAAGGAAAAGCGAAATAATTGGCGGACACAACATCGTGCCATCATTCAACTAATCTACATCCATATCACAAGTCGGTTAATATTACCGGGAAGAAGTTGGTGGTGTTGACTGTGAGGAGCGAGATCTCGTCAACTTTAGGGCGGAAAACCGCGAGCTGAGCGCTGGAGGCAAGCCCGAGGCGGTGGTCGCACGGCGACAATTGGACGGAGGTGTTGAAGAAGAAGGAGTTTCTCGCGGCGAAGACGATTCCAAATGTGAAACCATCGGATCTCTGCACCGCCGCATCGCCGCACGGCGAGAACACGCGGTTCGTGTCGCTACTCGATTCGCCCAACCAGATTGTGCTGAATACAGCTACGAGCAGGGCTAGCAATCGCCTCGGAATCGCCATTTTCGAATCGCCGAATCGATTCAACTATATTGCTATATGTATGATTGTGATTTTGGGCCTTTTTTTTTTCGTTTTTCTTTCCTTTGTTTTTGGACTGATTGACTGTTGCTGAATGATTCTTCCTCTTTTGAAATTAGAGGTGGAATAGCAGTTCGGTCATTCAACTGTGTAATATTATCACTTTAGTCCATCCAGTTATGAACAATGCATTTTAGAGCATCAGCAACGGGCGGATAGTCACGCCATGCACCTCACCCCTCCGCAGCCAATCACAGGGCGCGTTGCGTTAACTCGCTGGTCCTGCGAGTGAGCTTCATTTTGACGTCATTTAAAAAAAATCAATTTTTTTTAAAAATTATTTTGGCGTCACTTAACGACTAGCTTCATTTTTTATTTATTAATCCACACTCCTATAAATACCTCGCTTCCCTCACACTATTTTTCACACCTATTATATCTATTTTCTATCTCAACTTCATTTTCTTCATCACACTCTTTCAATTTTCGAGAGCCAAAATGTCTGGCGACGACAACCAAAACCAATGGCGAGATTGGTTACTTCGTGAGAGCAACTAGGGAAGCACGCCGAGCTCCGCCCAATCGTCGACTTACCCCATGCCGAAGCATATCTCGCGTGGCCACCACTCCACAAGCAGTGGTGATGGATTCGGAGGCGCGAGCGAGGGAGCGTCCGGATGGTCGAGTCGAGCCCGTCCGATCGAAACAAAGGCAGCAAAGAGAAGGGGAAAAGAGTCGGCCTCGAGCAGTGTGACACCCCAACTGGACCCGAAGGCGATGAATGCGGCCAACAAAACGCTCATGTACAATTTGTTGGAGAAAACATATTCCAAATACACTAGTGCAATGACGCCTGGACAAATGGAGATGCACTGGAGATTGATCACCAATCTCCAAAAGGATTTGGATATACTACCGAAGGATTAATATTTTTAGGATTATGTAATGTTAGAAATTTTAATTATGTAATTTTTGATTTTCAATAATGTGTTCGTAGGATTTTAAATCATGTAACATTAGGATTTTTAAATTATATAATTTTAATTTCTTTAATGAAATTCGCCGATTTTATTAATTCAAAAAATTATTTTAACTATAATATATAATAAATTAAGAAATAAGGAATGCATTAAAAATTATAAGATATATCCCATGAATAGTGCAATTGAATGGATGGTTAGGGGATAGGGATGTAGGTGATGTCTCTTAGTTAATGGATGGAGTGAAAAAGTATTGTGGGATCCATGAATAGTTGATGAATAGTGTAAGGGAATGAATGGTTAAGGGATAAGATTGTGGATGACCTTAGGCCGCACACTTTTACTTGGGAACAATTACATTGTATGTTCGAACTTTGGCCTTATAATTAGGGCTGTCAAATCGGGTATCCGCAGGTACCTGACCCAAAATTCCAGGTACCCGCGCTCGAAACTACGGTGAAATTTCCATCTGAACCCAATGTAAATATGTAATCGGGTATTACAATATTGGACTTCAGTATCCATACCCGAATAATCGGGTATCCACATACCCAAAATTTCTTTAATATTAAAGATCTCAAGTCAAACAGAAAGCTAAATTTTGATTAAACCATATAAGCAAATATGTAAGAAACCTTTGGTTGCCATGGAAATCTCAGTCAATATAACTGGAGTGGGCTTCAATTCAACAATAGAAGTGACAAATCGTCATCTATCCAACACTTGAGTATGCAAAGGAAAACAACAACTTAAAATGACTAACTAAATCTAATCAACAACGTTTCCCCATTTTCATCACAAAACCCAACATTCCACACAAAAACTCTACTAAATTAAGAAAACTATATTGTTTTGCAACACTATCATCATCGACAGCTCCAATTCTACATCTATCAATCAGCATGCGAATAAAAAGCGAGCCAAAATAGCTTGAAAATTCAAAATGCAGCATCAAACAATGATCACGGGCCTCACCAAAATTAAAACGAAAAATAAAATAGAAGAGGAAATGAAAGAACTCGCGACTGTAGAATTCTGTGGAGGTAAATGAAGCAGGAGCAACAATAGGTCGGTTGGTCGAGATGAGGCCCCTTGCCGAAGAAGAAGACATCGTAGGACTCGCCGATGTTGCTCAGCAGAGAAGGACTGGGTTTCGTATTAGACGGTAGCAGTGAGTCAGAGCTGGAGGAGTTGGAGACGAATAAGAGAGACCGAGAAGTAGGGTTGTCGAATTAGGTGTATATTGCTTGCTTTGCTGCAGTTCGATCCGTTCGAATTGGGAGAAGAGAGACCAGAGTGAGAGAATGACTGAATATGCCCTAGCGGCTAGCCCCCTAATTAAAACTCAATTTGTAAATCGGGTAATCCATCATGTATTCGGGTATTCCCGATACTCGATCGGGTTATTCGATATCCGAATATTACAAACCCAATACACAATACCGAATCTGAATCCATAATTATGGGTACAGAATACCCAATACCCGGGTATCGGTTCGAGATTGGATATATACGCGATACCCGATATCCGATTCAACAACCATACTCTTAATTGAAATGTCATAGCCTTTAGGGTGTGTTTGGTACAATAGATTTGAAACTGTGTTGTGGTTGCAATTTTATGAAATTGAATTTGAAGTTATAATATTCTAATTCAATTTCAAATAATTTGTTTGGTATAATTAAGTAATTGATATGAAATTGTATTATAATTCCAAATCCTTTATTTGGTAAGTCAAAAAATTAACCATAATTTGGCATTAACTTTTAATTGAATATTTTTTTATTATTTTTTTATTTATATACATTACGTAACATTTCTCTTTTCCCCTCATTCTCTCACTAACTCAAACAACTGCAATTTGTCTGACCACTTCGTCTATTCACAATTTCGCGATCCCAAAAATCCAATCTCTCATAATGGACGTAAAGAAGCACCAAAATTGGGGGTGTCTATTTAAATGTAGAGGTGAATTGGATATCTAATCGGCGGTGAGAATGCGACAGAGATATAATTGAGATTGTCGGTGTTGGCAGAGGAAACGACATTTGATGGCATGCTTTTAGTGAAGATGAAAGGGGAAATAAGAGATATTGAGATAGAAGAGATGGAGATGAGAGCGAAATAAGAAGGAAAAAATGTTTCTATATGTGTGTGTGTGAGTGAGAGAGAGAAAGGCTGTGTGGGAGAGAGAAAGAAAGAAGAAGAAGAGAAGTGAAATGTTGTGTGATAAGTATGACAAAATGGTTATGTGTGTGAGAGAGAGAGAGAAAAAAAAAGGAAAATGCTACAATTTACACTTATTTGGATTTCCAAATATTTACTTTTTTTGTATAGAATTCAAACTGTAGAATTATGAAAGTATGAAATTAGAACTCAATTTCAAATCTAAATTTTTTTGTGATACCAAATAATAGATTTGAAATTGAAAGCTATAATTCCAAATACAAACCATCAATTTCATGGTAGCAAACACTCCCTTAACTTATTTATATGAAAGTTTTAATTGTTATGTCCTGAGTCTAGTTTGACTTTTTAAGAAGAGTAGTGACACTTAGTACCATTTTTTATGATATGCATGTATCAAGCATTTTACATTAAAGGGGTGCTTGGTGGGCTAGTTAAGCCATGTTGTGATAAGTTATCATTCTCTATTTATCTGTTTGGTGGACATGTTTGTTTAACATGTTGGCTCGTCTTACACCATAGGCCCGCCCACGTGGCATGTTATTTTGCCCAAATCCTATGTTAGTGTATCTGTCTGGAGACGTCCAATTCATTTTCTTCTTGCACCGATAACATTAATCTTCCATCCTTGCCCTTGCCTTTTTCATCCTTGATCGTCCATCACTTCGAGCCACACTGATTACAATCGCATCCTCTGGTTGTCGACTCAAGGAGGCCGGCGGTGGTAGGGAGTTCTGGCGGCGGTAGTGGGGAGTTTGGCGGCGGTAATGGGGGGTTTTTCTTCATGGCCGCCGTCGCACCACAACCGACGTCCCCTTCTAGCCGCCTTCACTTTGTGGCCGCGGTAGTGGTCGAGTTTCGTCCACATCTTCTTCGTCCTTCAAAATTGCACCTTTTTGGGTTTTGATTTTTCTCACGTGGTTCGGTGGTAGCGGTGTCGGCGACGAGCCGTCGCATCACAACCACCGTGACTACATGCCCAAATGGGTGATTTATTCGAGGCTGTGATGATTGTGCAAATTTGAGCGTAATTTTTTATATGTTTGTGTTGTTGCTCCATTTTGAGATTGGTCAGATTTTGCTTTGAATGAGTGGTATGAGTTTTTTTGTCCGAATATGTGGTTTATTTTGCTCTTGTGCTGAAATTTTGCTTCGAGGTTCTTGGGTCGATTTGTTCTTTAGTTTGTGGCTATTTTGGATTCCGATTCGGTTGATTTGGGTGTCGATTTGGGGCTATTTTGGATTCTGATGGGTGTACTACTGGATAAACACCACGACGATAGCTCGTATGGTATCACTGTCACACGATTCAGGCAGAAACATGATTTGGGTTCAAACGAAAATGAGTGTCGTCGTTTCTCCGTTCTTGTTTGGTTGAGGCAGTGATGTTTTGAATTAAAATCTGAGCCTTTTTCTTGAGGAACTACTTAAGGTTCATGGTTTCACCGAAGGTGGCCATGGCCGCCAGCCACTACAACTGATTGAGGACTAATTAATCTTGCTAAGCACTAATTAAACAATGTCTTAAGTTTTAACCATATTATTAATTAATCTTGTTATTAATTAATAAATTAATAATTAATCACCACTTTGGCCGCATTTATCAATTAATCTTGTTATTAGTTAATAAATTATTAATTTACCTTAGTAATCCAGATAATTAATTTATATAATTAAGACAATTAATACATAATTAATTGATTAAATTAATTTATACAATACGTGAAGATAGTTTATATAATTTATAATTATAATGATTTATAATTTATAATTTATAATTTATAAGATAATTTGTGTAACTTTATAAGATAATGTATATAAGATATGAATGATTTTAGTAATAATTAGTCATTATAATTAATTAATTGATTACAAAATTATTAAAATTGGATCATATTTATAATTGAAAAGGGTAAAAAAGTCACTAAACACCTTCTCTATAATATAATCATGCCTATTAAACACTCCATTTATTTTTATCCTACTTTCTATCTTATTTACAAAATAACATACTAAAATCAGTATTTTTATCCCTAACCCAAATTTTATCCTAAATACTAACACGGTTTAATTATCCTACACTATCTTAACATGACTACCAAACGTCCTCTAAGGATGTGAATATAAAACTTAAATTACACATGTTACGTATCTAATGGAATTCGAGATGCTCCCACGGTCTCACTCCCAATGTAACTTGCCTCATGCACGAGGATCTAATTCCACTTACAGTAATTAAAATGTTAAAATTTCAAATAACCCATATCCATTGCTATCTTACCAATATCACTTGCCTCATGCACAATGATCTAATTCCACCTACTGTATTTAAAATGTTTGACATTTCGAATAACCTATGTCCATCACTATAAAGTTTATACGAATTCTCTACCCCTTCTTCAACTCGTTAAGGTGAGTTTTGGATTGAAATGTCTACTAAATTCCATTTCTTCTTGTTCTTTTCTTGTTTAACAAATACTCCATATAATTTATTGGGCCCTCAAATTGAGTAAGTTAGTTATTAGGTTAAGTGACCGTGTTACGTGCAAATTTATACAAGTAGATATTACATATATGGTTCTCATATGTGTTTATATGTATGGAGTTGTAAGCAAATGAGAGCTCATAATTTTTAGTAGAACTAATAACACATCTCAACCACTTATTTGTAGAATCTGATGGTAGCAAATCGTGATACATGACATAAATTTTAATATTATTTTAATAGGCGAAGGCTATTAGGGTAATTTTATGTAAAAATCGGTTATAGTTAGAGCTATTTTTATGGAAGAGATTTTATAGATTTCGATTTTTATGGAAAAAGTCAGCATACGCATAATGATATGTTTGATGATGAATAATTTTGTATTCGTCTATGAATAATGATATTTTCTTATGCCGATGATGATATTACGTTTTATTCTGACAATGATTCTGATTTTTATGGAAAATATTTGATTGATTATGAATTTCAATTTTTGAAGAAAAATAGTGAGTTATTGGTGAATGATATGTTTGATGATGAATAATGATTTATTCGTCTTTGAATAATGATATTTTCTTATACCGGTAATGATATTACATTTTATTCTTATAATGATTCTTATTTTTGTGGAAAAAATTATGAGATGCATAATGATATGCTTGGTGATGAATATTGTTGTATTCGTCTACGAATAATGCTATTTTCTTCTACCGATAATGATATTAATTTTTATTCTGATAATAATTTCAATTTTTATGGAAAAGATTTGATTGATTATGAATTCCATTTTTATGAAAAAATCGTGTGTTATTGATGAATGATCTGGTTAATGATGAACAATGATGCATTCGTATACGGATAATGATATTATCTTCTGCCTGTAATGACATAATTCTACATATATAATGATAGCTATATTATGAAATTTTCACTAAATCATGAAATTTAAGGAAATCCCATGATTTTTGGATTTTCCTAAAATCGTGGGATTGTGAGATTTTTTTTGTACAATTATGTCATGCAATGATATGTGGCTTCTTCTATAATGTTGTTACGTATAGTGTAATATGGATCGTCCGTGGCTATAATCCAACGCTCTATATTATTTCTTAGCTAAGTTATATAAGTGTGTTCTTACTAGTCTAACGCACCCCAATATGTATGTACATTAAAAAATTACTAGGTAGATATTACTTTGAACAATAATATACTCCCTTCATCATATTTAAAATGTCTCATTTTAGTTTGTTCAACTAAAATGACCCATTTCTATTTTGAGAAAAAAATAAAAGAAACTAAATACTTAACACATCTACTTTATTCTCTTTCTATTAACACATCCATCTACTTTATTCTCTTTTTACATAAACGTTCTAAACAAAAGCTTCTAAAATCCCGTGACATCCATCAAGTGTGACATCTTGGTTGGGATGGAGGGAATATCATATATGACCTCCAATGTAAAATTACAATATCGAACATGGAAAACATGTCTAGAGTGGTAGAAGGGTGTGGGAGACTAACAATAAAATTGTGCCGAAATTTGATTTATATTATTTTTTACAGCATAGAATGGATAATCAATTTTGATTTTATACATCTAGCGACATAAAATGAAAAAAATATAATATTTATTTTATTTTGTAAGTATTCAAAATAATTTACATCATTTTAAGGGTTATGGAATTCTACAGTAGTAGTAGTAGTAGTAGTAGTAGTAGTAGTAGTAGTAATAATAATAATAATAATAATAATAATAATAATAATAA
>JAYDZE010552954.1:0-13357 GCA_034509125.1 Monilaria moniliformis | reverse complement strand
CGTAGGATTTAATTCCGTGTTAATATCCTATGTGCTTTCTTGCGTTCTAGTTGTAGGAATTGCATGAGAATTAATTTGTAAGTATTTTCCCATATTATTCCTGGATAGATCTCGGGAAGGGGATTCCTTCATTGGAATTTAAATGCAAACCCCAACACTTCGTTTCCTATTTCTAACAATGAAACTTATACTATGCAAAACACTTAATCGGCGAAATCAACTAATAAGATTTAACACTTAACAATTGAAATAATAAAGAGTACGCCATTCATAATACTTCACAATGATGTTGGGAAAATGATTCAACTATTTAGATTCGAAAGCATAAAGATAAAGCAAGTCTAGCTTCAACACCATTAACTACAAGCGAAACGTAAACTTCTAACTATGAGAGGTTCAAGGATTTGGGCGTAAGGATCGAAGCTCGGTTAAACACAGACTGAGGGTGTTCTCGGGATCTTGAATGCAACTTTCTACGTGTTCTCTAATCTGTCCCAAGAACTCAACACTTAGGAACTTTTTAGAATTGTTGTTGCCCAACCTCCAAGTGTTGGACTCGCCCTTAGTTTATATACCCGCTTCTTAGGGCATGTGCGAGACATTTTCCTATGTCTGCGCCCTTACAAACCTTACAATGTTCCAAGGTTAGCATTCCTCGAATGTGATATTCTCAAAGCATCGGTGCCTAATCATGCCTCTCGTTGACCTGTCACTTGGCCAGCTCGCTGGTCTTCCATTCTTGTGGTTTTCCATCTTCAGCCTTCCACCATTACTACTTGCTCAACCCAGCCAATCTTATCAACATCATTTGTTCACCTGCACCAATTTACCACCTTTTATGTAGATTATGCTGTGGTCTTTTCAATTGCAACCGAATTCAGTGGCCGTAATCTGGTATGATCAAACCTCCTTACACTTAAGGCATGCTTGACCTCAAGCATAAGTTAGCTCATACTGACTGGAATATGGTCATTATGGACTATACACCTCCGACTCAGAAGATAGAAAAGAACGAAAAAGAAAGAAAAAGAAAGATAAGACTCAAGAAACACGAAAACACGAAAGAGAAAATACAGACATAATAACGAAGCACCAGCACATGTATATTTGACGAGCAGACCAGTCAGTTGACATAAGATAAATTTAGTTAACAATTAAAGTTAAGAGCTGATTTCAAGCAGTGCATGGTTCTTCTCTCAAATTCTCTCGGGTAAATTCTCTCAGGAAGTTCTTTCTAAGCAGAAATTCAGAGATTTTGCGATTAAGTAATAGATCATAGAGGTCTTAATTCATTAGGAAGTAATGGGGCTAGGGGAGTTTTTCTCATAGGTTGGGCCCTAAGTTTCCTAAGCTCTATTTTTTTTTCTTGATCCTTGCAACGTTTCCACTGGGGTATTCGTCTTGTCTGGGCAGTTTGAATGTGCACAAATATGATTTTTTTTCCTTCTAGCAAAGGAATTTCGTTTTACATGTCTTGTTACATTTGTATCGCAGTTATGCTCCTTGACCTTCTACCGAACTTTTGAACCTTTACTCAGCCCAGTTTACAGTACTTTGATTGCCTTTTGTATATTTCTGGTTAAAGAATAAAGAGGATTCAGGCTCAATCAATGCTTCTAGGGTATTTGCTTAGGTGTTAATTCGAAAGGATTAGGCTCAAGTGGTTACCCTATGCCTCTCATCATTCATCATTTATTTTAAACTTTGGAATATCTAAATTTTGCTTTTGTCTAATTACCCCCGGAAAGAAATAGTGTGGAGGTTGCTCCACATGGCTCAATTCTCTCTTTTTGGTAAGGTAATACACTGCTTAAAATAGTCTGTCATCCTTTAATTAATTAAATTTTGTTAATCAAATTATGTACCTGTGAACTACCTAGTTAAATGGTAGTTATGCGTGGTGATGACTTCAAGGTCAACTAACAATTTCACCCTCCTCACACTTGGACGAAACAAAGTTTGTCCAAGGTGCAGGATGAAACCGTTAGCTAAAAATGACAAACAACAACAAATAACAACGTCTCAAAGACAAAATGACTAAAAAGAAAAAGAAATAAAAGAAAAGAAAAGAAAAGAAAACTAAGGGGGAGATACACCGTGTTACCTGTTGCGCCTGCTTCGGCGTGCAGGTGTGGATTTTGATGAACTGGGTTTGTTGAAATCGATTGTGGCTTGGGTTGTTTCTTATTCTTCTGCTTGTATGCTTCCAGCTGGACTAGTAGTAGGTGTTGTTCTTTCTTCTTCGCGGGTGGCTTCTTCTGGTGGCAAGGGAGATTTCTAGACCATGTTCCACACGTCGATTGTGATGACTCCCAAACTCTTCCTCATAAAGTGAATTGCTTCCTCGAGAATCTCAAGTTTCTTCTCTTGCTGCACCATCTGCTCCTCCATGCTCTTTACCCTCTTTGCCAGATTATCCATGTTTATGTTTGTCCACAGCTTGCGAGTCCTGCTCAACGGTGCTCGGCACAATGTTGGAGGACAAGATGGCTGGACCTGGTGTATAAAACCTAGGTGATCAATCACGCACTGTCAACACCAGTGTACCTCGCAAAAAATTTATATCAAAATGAGATGGAGATGGACACAATTCAATATGCACATCTTTTGGCAATTCAAGCTCAAAATTTATGGCAATGTAAGCACATAAAACATGGCAAAGAGTGACATTTCAAGTGGGGTGTGAGCAGATTAACTTGATTTGATAGGCTAATCGAAAACCAAGATCAACCCTAATTCCTCGATGCATACACCAATTTCAATAGAGTTCAGCAATAGATAAGCGATTAAAACGGGTTGTTTGATCTAGCAAATCATACGCAAGATAGGTTTAGCACATGCGCAACACTGGATCAACGAAATGGTGGGCACGGGATTGAGTTTCCTTAAAAGGCCCGACCATAGGGTGATTGAGAGCTGACCAAGCAGGATGATGGTCGAATGGTAATGAATACAATCCCTAATCTTACGTTCCATTCCAGCAACGACATTTCATGATACTCAGCAAACAACATAAATACAATAGAAATTTCTTCCAACACAACATTCATAGTGAACTTAAATGAATTAAAGAACTCATCAGCCAAAATCCTTGGGACATCACAAACAGGCATATCTCATAACCAAGAAAACCTACGACATGAAAGTACTTGAAGAATTCCTTTTTAACATGTAAGGTATCCAAAGTTGCAAGATCGAGAATCTATCCCGCTCGATACTCCTTACCGAGTCGGGTGGTTACCTTGCCCACGACCGAAGGGTCGAGGTTGTTCTGGATTTAGGCTATGAGGTCTGGGCTTAGGTCGATCATTTTCTTATGGAATCTTTTGAATCGGTTCTGGGTAGAGTCGGCCAAGGATACATCGTCTTCTGATTCCTCGGATGACTCTTCCGAGAAGGTGGTGTCGGAGGATTCTGCATTCGGGCTCTCCAATCATTGTGTCTCTGAAGATTCTGACGCCCATTCTTGGTAAGGTTCTGCTTCATTCGGCTCGCCGGAGAATACTAGCTTCATAGGGTTCTTCCCCTTCCGTACACGCTCCGCTTTTGCCGTGCTGGGCTCGGCATTTCTTCTGCCTGGCTTTGCTCAAGTTGTGTTGCAACTTGAGCTTGTGGTTGTGAGCTACGCTCCTCCTCTAGTTGCCTTCTTTTCTTGTGCTTAGCCGACTGGCTAGCTTTTGTCGCCGTGGTTGTCTTAGAAGAAAGTATTGATCCTTTCTCCGACTCTTTTTCGGCATTCTTTCAGCTTGGTTGTTTGGGAGCCATGTTTTCGAAACTTGGGTGTTTTGATTTTGAATTTTCAGAGAGAGACTTAGATTGCTTCGGCTTTGAGCGTGGAATGAACGAGTGGTTTGGGTAACGACAATTTAAAGGATTTGAATCAGGCCATCAGTCAAGCTAGTTTGCTGGCCGTTTGCGCGCATTATGGCTACAGATTCAGCTCGGTATTTGCAGGATACGCCCGTATCTCTTCCCCTAGCCGTTGATTCTTTACTTGATTTGGTATGTTCAGCTTTTTCGGCGGCAGAGATTTGCTCCGAGTTTTTGAATATCCACTGCAGCCCCAACGGCTCTTTTACCCTGCCACATGACTTTTACAACTTTCATGGTTGTAACTGCACAAAACAAAAGGAAAGAAAAAGGTAAAACTTAAACGAAAATAATCTAAGAAGATAAAAAAAATATCTACTATGTACAACCCCCTCAGTTCCTTATGTTGTTCTTGATTGGGCATGTGTTAGCTGGCCAGCGTAAGGGTCCGAGTTTTCCTGATTTTTACTCAAATGAGTGGACACTGTACAACAAAATTTCTTCCACCATATAGGCATCAACTGCGCTAAGGAAATGTTTCAATCATTGGCATTGACTACAAATGGTTCTGCCTCCCTCTCCATGCCTTTGATCTCCACGGCTCCATTTGCTCTAGGTCCAACAACAACCGATGGGCCCTTCCATTTTGACTTCAACTTTCCAGGCATTAGCCTCAACCTAGATTGGAATAAAACCACCAATTGGCCAGCTGAGAACTCCTTTTTGCGAATATTTTTATCATGCCATAACTTTATTTTTTCCTTGTATCAAGCTGAGGTGTCGTAGGCCTCCAAGCGTATCTCCTCCAATTCTTGAAGTTGCAGTTTCCTTTTATCCTCACACTTGCCACTTTCCATGTTGATTTGGCGGACAGCCCAATATGCCTTGTGCTCTACTTCGACCGGTAGGTGACACATCTTGCCTAACATCTTGTGTTTTTGGAAACTACCTACTTAAGTGCGTAAATTACCTATCTACTTAACTCAAATAAATTAACTAAACACGTTCAAGAAAATTAAACATACTTAAGAGAAAGATAATTTTTTTAAAGCACTCAGATATGAAAAGTACGTGCTCAGGTGCGCTGTGGTGCATCCAGAGAGGTACTACTAACTAAAGCTGAAACAAACAACCTATAGCTAATACTACTTTTCGGTTATACATTGCAGGATATTTGGTCTCCCTTGGACACTTGGCTATAAACCCTTACAGAACTCATTTGTACTATGCTGGACCACTCTAACTTACCCCTTTCCATCCCTTCCCAGTTCTATCTCTTATAACCGAAAGTTATGGATCCCCGGATTGAACTTCCGGTGAGGTTCATTGAGTTAAAAACGAAGCAATACGGAAAACGATATCTACAAACTGCATAACTGACAGGAGTTAAACTTATCTACCTAAACTACTTAATACTCATTAAAAGGAAAGATAGTAACACAAACGCCTTGACACGAGATTGAACTTGATTTGCACAATGAACATGACATCCAAACTATTCTTACTTTTCGTCAACAAATTTAAGTACGAGCTTCGTTTCCTACTTCTAACAATGAAACTTACACTATGCAAAATGCTTAATAGGCGAAATCAACAAATAAGATTTAACACTTAACAATTGAAATAACAAAGAGTACGCCATTTATAATACTTCACAATGAGATTGGGAAAATGATTCAACTATTAACATTCGAAAGCATAAAGATAAAACAAGTCTAGCTTCAATACCATTAACTACAAGGGAAATGTAAACTTCTAACAACAATGAGAGGTTCAAGAATTTGCGGCTAAGGACCGGAGCTGGCTAAAATACGGACTTATGGTGTTCTCGGGATCTTGAATGCAACTTTCTACGTCTTTTCCATCTCTCTCCCAAGAACTCAACACGTAGGAACTTTTTAGAATTGTTGTAGTCCGACCTCCAAGTGTTGGACTCGCCCTTTGTTCATATACCTGCTTCTTAGGGCATGTGTGAGGCATTTTCCTATGCATGCGCCCTCACGATCCTTACAATGTTCCAAGGCTAAAATTACTCGAATGTGATCATCTCAAAGCATCAGTGCTTGATCCTACCTCTCGTTGACGTGGCACTTGTCCAGCTCGCTGGTCTTCCATTCTTGTGGTTTTCCATCTTCAGCCTTCCACCATTACTACTTACTCAACCCAGCCTATCTTATCAACATCTTTTGTTCACCTGCGTCAATTTAACACCTTTTGTGCAGATTATGCAGTGATTTTCTCAATTGCAACCGAATTTAACGGCCGTAATCTGGCCTGATCAATTGCCAATCAAATAGAAGCATAAAGCACACGAATAACTAAAACAAAATAGGGCCTTATTGAATTGCAAAATAAATTAGTCTAAAAGTTTATTACTTTGTAATTCTAAGATAAAAGGAACTAGCTACTCATAACTAAATAAACACAACAAATCAAAATAAAGTAAAACATGAACTATCTAAATTAGCTACATAAAATCCGTAAAGAGATAGAATCTTGTTAAGTCTTCGATCTTCCTTGCTCTTCCTTTCTTTGATGGCTTGACAATAAACCTTCTCCAAGTATGAAAGTATGTAAAAATATATGTTTTAGCTCTATAATTTCGTGGATAAGGACCTCATTTTATAGGCAAAGTTGGACTTGTTAAGATATACTTTGGATTAGACTAATAAAATAACTTTCCAACTAATCCGAACTGAGAAACAGTTCATGCGTGAATGTTATGGATAGCAAGCGGTCCGTTTCTGACTACGGGCTAACGTCTCATCCATATTGACTTGAGAAATGGTCCGTGCATGAGGCATAACGTTCATTATCATTGTGTTAAATGAAAATCAATATAAAGGGATAAAAATTTCAGCATATCTCAAAATATCACTAAGTTTAATAGAAGAAATTGACCAACAACACACAAGGTATGTCAATATAGCGATTCAAACGATTCATAAAAAAAGTGAACAAATATCAGCATATATAACATCCTAAATCAGCAGAACAAAATACAAGCATAACGTTCCATAGCTCTGTAAATTATTCAGCAATGCATTATGCGACACTCATCACAAGTGTTACTGAAAATCGGTATAAAGGGTTAAAACAATCAGCATATCTTAAACACTTATTCAGCATAAGTGATAATACTATATAACATGCTTAATTAGCATAACGAAAGAAAAACATATTGTTTCATAATCATATTCAATAGATACAGGAAACAACTAAATAATTAGGCAAGTACCATTTGAAATGTTTTTTACTAGTCAACATAGGTGATGGCTCCGCGTTTCGGATACACATGCATTTGACGAACCATTTTTTTATTAGCAAATTAGTATATCTCGAACATAATTAGAGACTTTCGAAAGTTACAAAACTTGATTTGTCAGAACTAAACACTAAATAAATTTATTTCCATTTAATTTATTTTTTCTCAAATTATTGAACTCATTATCATTATAAAAAAAATAATCATCAAGACATGCGCAAAATAGGTGGCCCAATACATAGAAATTATTTCCTACCTTATCAATAAATTAAAAAATCATATTTAACATTAAAAAATTAATCTGTGGATGATGATGGAAGGTTCTTGCTTGAAACTTCTTTTTTGGCCATTTACTTGAAAACAATATATAACTGGAGATATTTAATTAAAAAGATGATTGGATGAAGCTACGAGTTGAAGCAATACTCTGTTAGAACTGGTTTTTTGATTGTGGAATAAGACAGTTTGATAATTTGGATGAGAAGTATGGTTTGTTGGGGACAAACATGGATGGAATTCAATTGGAACAATGCGTGAGTCTTTTAAGGAAAATCTGCTATAATGATTGTGTTGAGATTTAGTGGAGTTATTGCTCCATTAATCATGCTAACTACCATAAAAAATAGGTGGTTAATATTTTCATGTGACAATTATACATCTATAATAATGTGTTAATGTATCTATAATGATACACGTTTTACTTAAAACATGTCCATCTATTTTTAAATCCAATGGATTCGATTTGGTCTTAGTTGAAATTCAATGCACATATATATATAACATGACCCTATATATATATATATATATATATATATATATATGGTCATGTTAGACTTAGAACAGCCCTATGTGGTTGAACTAAGACCAAATCTCGACCATTGAATTAATCAACCGATGGTCTGGATTATGTTATACGTGACAACATTATACTTCGACGGATACAGCATTACAGGGCTAAATTCGTCAACGAGTGGAGTGAGCGCGGTAGTTAATGGTGGCAACTACCACTAATTTCGGCCATAATCTTTTCCGTATCTACATTTCGATTCGCAGTACGTAATCGAAGTCAAAACCGTGCAAAAGATACCATCTATTCAAAATTGTTTGATAGACTTTTGGACTGCTCCCACTGGCGATTTCAGACGATTTGTCGCGGCATTTGTACTACTACATCTCACTGACCGCCGGCGACAAGGCGACAACTGTAACTTCGTTCGTTCTGTAACCAATAGTCGCATTGATGGACAGACGCGACACTTCCTACTCCCGTCGACCGTCTTCCTCCACCTGTAAGTTCAAGTTTAATTATTTTGGCTTCCGTCTGTCTGATTGTTGTTGGGTGTCTGATCTTTTGTTTCTGTTAGTCTGAGAACTGCATTTCTGTTTCACATTTTGTGTAGTTATTCATGTTTGTGGTTTCCGTGAGTGTCTACGGTTGTAATGCCCATTTTGTGTTTAGTTTTTCTGCATACCTAGGGTATCCGGCGTGTTCTGTGAAGTTCTGATTTTCTGGCAGTAATTTTCTGCATGTTCATTGTGTGTTTTCCGGGAACTTGCTTTAATAGTTTGGAAGATGTGTAATGCTGTTTCATGGTCAGTTGTAATGCCTTCTATGGGTTGTTGTGTTATATTACTGGATGAACTATATATAGTGTCCTCTAATCCAGTATAATGCTATATTTGTGGCTTTTATGATGCTTCACTATGATAATGTTAATGCCGTGTTATATGTACTGTAATGCTGTAACTTGTGTGAGACTACCTGTAATATCCTGTTTCAGTGTATGTTTGTATTTTTTTTTTCTGGACTGCCTTGGTGATGCTTGTGTAATGCCACTCGATACGTGTCTGTAATGCTAAAATGGCATACATAAAATGTTTTCATATTACTGCCTGTAACTATTGATTCACGTGCAAACTTTTTTAAAATGCTTTTGATTATTCTGTGTAATGCCTTGATTTATTGTTTATGATGCTGTATTCTGTTCATTACTGTTGGTGGTGGTTAAATTGCATAATTTATTTCAGCTGGTAAACACCGACGTGTAGCGGACAACGTCGATTATGACAGTTACGTGCCGTTAATAACGCTTGTCAAACGCAATCGACCAACCGGCAAAGATGTGGTCCCGCTATCGACGGAGCGTAAGTTGATGATCAAAAGGGCACTGGATTTTTTCATTCAGATTGTGGAGCGTCTGAACGACAGTCAGAAAAAAGCCGTAAATGAAATGGGCTTCGGGGGTCTGCTTTATTTTGCAGTATAATCATCGTAGAAACGCGTGGCATCGTCCAGAGTCCTGAATATTTTCCCAACAACAGGTTTCAATCTAGCTTTGCAGTGAGGCACGTACGCTGTTGTGATCAAACGACAAATGCAGCATTGTAAATATTCTATTGCGGCATTGTATTTGTATGTTAATAGCATTGGTTATGAATCGTGATAACAATGAAGGTCAATAAATACCTTCTGTCACTTGATCAACGTCCATCGCCGAAATTTCCAATGTAGCGTGCAAGTATATTCAATTAAAATCGTTCTATGTGTGTATTTGAATTATTAAAATATTAGACTATGTTACCATATATATCGGATTCACCAAACCTCAGCACTTGAATGAAAGAATATGGAATTGGATGAGGACTATGATGTAGTTTCAATGGAATGTGATGATGTAGTTATGTGTTCTCTTTCCATCTATAGAACTAGTTTTTTTTCTTTTCTTTTTTCTAAGCAACAACAAGATAATGAATATGAAGAAGATAGGATAGATAAAGAAAAATTGGTGGACTTTTTTTTTTTCGTTTTTTTCCTCTCTTTTTGTATATAAAGAAAGAAATATAAGGAATGAAAAGGTAAGATTTGAATCAATACTAGATTGCTCTGATACCACAAATGGTACTGATTGGATAGGACGAAGGACCCGTTGGATATATTGATCCAAGAACCCCACATATATAAGTTAGGCAGCGGTCTCCCTAGATCGAGAATCTAGTTTGATCACCCTAAGAGCATAGAAAATCTCGACCCGTTGGCTATATAATCAGCCAAGAAACTTGGTATGGTTGAACGCCACAAGACTTTGCTTAAGTGTCTTGATAAGTTCTAAAATAAGTGAAAAACTCAACTAAGAGAATTCAACTCACAAGGCAAATGCCAATTTTTCTTTATAATCAAAGTGTTCCAAAACATATGATTACAAGTCCATTTATAAGCTAGAAAGAACTCGACAGAGCCTCACACATTCAACACTACTTAAGACACTTTAATTGGCTAATAATACCTAAAAAGTAACTCCTAAACAATTGATGTGGCTATAGGAATCCAAAAACCACTCATTAAACACAAAAATATAACATAAAATGACTTTTTATTTTGGGCTGCTCCTTTTGAATGAAAATACAACAATTCTTCTTCAATTTGGGCTCCAAAATGTGATAAGTAATGAACTCACACTTCAAGTATAAGTTAGCCCATCAACTTCAATAATATTCATCATTTGGCCCAATGTAGATTGGTTTTGGACTTGGGCTTTTATTTCAATAATTAAAAGTATCATTGACTCATTTACTTTCTTAGCTCTACCTCTTATAATTGGCCATTTTGATTAATCAAAAGATCCATCTTGTTGTCCTTAGGTAGCGTTGGTGCTTCTCCATCAAGAAATATGCATAAACTTATGATTCGTGTGAATTTAAGATGCACCTTTGCGTTTTTCACCTGAAATTATTATTCTCATGTTACCCATTAGCATTTTTGGTACTAAAAGGTCTTGCCAGGTGTTGCGTTTTTAGCGTTCCACGTGAACAAAATATGTGTTCCAGATTTGGATCTATATATTACCTAAGGAGGGGTGTCTACATAACAACACTCGCAATAAGTTAAAGAAGATAGAGAGATAGAGAAAGAGAGAGAGAAAGTATGAATTGATTGCAAGAGAAAGAGAAGATAAACAGTAAATTATGAGAATAGATTAAGAATTATCCATGCATATATGTGTGCAATATTATGCATATTTGTATGTAGCATCATACATATTTATGTTCAATATTCACATGGATCCCAAACTTATACATATTTGTGTTTAACTATATGCATGTTTTTATTCAACTATATGCATATTATGTTTGATTATTATATGCATATTTGTGTTTTACCGTATGCATATTGTTTTCAAAAAAACATATTTTGATATTTGGGGATAGCCACCGCCGTGCATCAACTTAACAACATAGTTGACACCGTTATCACTCGACATGAATTTATTGCATGAGAAAGAGAGAAGATGAATGATAAATTCTGGCAATATATCCATGTATATTTATGTGCAACATTATAGATATTTATATGTAGCATCACTCATATCATATTTATGTTCAATATATGCATCGCCGCCATGAATATTAAAAACTTTTAAAATAGAAAAAACCCTAAACCATCATATTTTTAAGGGCAAAAATACCCTCTGTGTTTTTTATCCTAGAAGACCTCTGACACGTATCGTGTTTTCATGTGTCTCATGTGCAATAATGTGTGGTTCAGATTTGAATCTATATACTATTTAAAGAAAATGAATTTATATGATCTACACTTTCTATATATATGGATGGATTCAACTAGAAACCATTTAATTTCCATGAATTAATAACCAATCTGAAGCATATAACTTAGACTTATATACATACTAATAACATTTCTTTTATAATAATTTTTTTTACATATATTACGATTTTTTTATAACATTGTAAACTATACAAAGATCAATTACGTATACTATTTTCTTATTAATAGAATAAGGAAGGTTTTTATATGGACTGTCGTCCTCTAATACATTGATCTATGCGTGTGTAGATAAATAGAGGGCCTATAAAATAAATTAATTTTCTAGGAGTATGTAGTAATTTATAAATCAAGCATTAGAGAGGTGAATCATAATAGATTTTGGACAGCAATCTCAATTAATGAGAACTGAAACTCTTGAATACATATATTACCAAACTTGAGACAAAATTATACACTCTTCTTCCCATGAAATTAACTTTTTATTCTTTTCGGGGATGTCCTAAAATGTACTTTATTTTCTTTATTTGAATTATTTTTTAAAAAATATTAAAATAATTTCATTCAATATTTATAAAGATAATAAATATGTGGGAGCAATATATGAATATAGAAGTGCACTAAATGAGACAAGCAGAGAATAAGATGTATTTGGATGTACACTTGAGCAAGATTGATGAAGAAACAGACCCAAAAAGCATGATAATATATATGAAACAGGAGCAATTGACGCAATCATTCATAATTGCTGGCTGCGTAAGAACAAGAAAATTGATCATTAATTGAAGCATGCAGAAGATATTAATTAAGAGCTTATACTAATATAGTTCATATTTCGCCAAAATAGTCATGTACCTAGGTTGGTCATTGGGTTTTGTAAGAGATATATAACTTGATAGTCCGAATTTTGAAGTTATTTGGTAAAATAGTTTGATTTTTAAAAATATAAAAAATAGCTTGAATTTTCATAAAAATTATAAAAATGTCCCAAATTTTAGAAAATATAAAAAAATACCTGAATTTTCATGAAAGTTGTAAAAATAGCCTTAATACAAAAAAATACAATTTCTTATTAACGAGGATCGGAAAATTTGGAGAGAGCTTGCGTGGTGGCTACTCATTCCACCAAAGGTTAAAGTGTTAATATGGGAACTTGAGAGGAACGATTTGGTTTGGTTTGGCGAAACACAAGCTTATTTTCTTCTCACTTATCAAACATGTTTGAGAGAGCTCACGATTTCTCAATATGTTTGTGATATTTTTTCCAAAATTCGAACCATTTTTACAGTTTTAATGAAAGTTCGGGCTATTTTTTTGTATTTTTTACAATTCGAGCCATTTTTATAATTTTTACAAAAGTTCAAGTCATTTTTCATATTTTTGATAATTCATGCTATTTTTCGAATTGCTCCAAAATTTGGACTATAAATTACAATTAATCTTATATGATAGCAATCTTTATGAAGTAATCAATATATATTATTCATGATAAAATATAAAAAATTATCTTGTCTATTGATCATGTATATGCTTGTATTAAAAGTTGACTTCGTCTTCGAACATTTACTAATTCTTTCCAAAATTGTGAAAATATTTGAACAAAGAAAAATATATAATTATGCGTGTGAATGCATGAGGGTAGGCCTGGCAATTTTCAGCACGACACGAAAACACGACACGAATCCGCACGAAATTAATGGGTCAGTGACACGATACGATAA
>JAYDZE010552943.1:0-13357 GCA_034509125.1 Monilaria moniliformis | reverse complement strand
TGGGCTAACAAACACATCTCTCTGTGGGTTCGACCTCCGTACTTACCATATACTAGTCTATAGTATTTTGGGGTGTAAGGAGAACATAAATATCTTTTGATCCGGGCTGATTGTGCATACCTCCAACGACAGCGCGAAAAACTCGGCTGTCACCGCTCACCTCGTACGATGCCCCCGCGCCCCTCGTCACTTGTTGCCTGCACAAAGACCTGCTTCGCCCGAGGGACGTGCCTCGGCCGAGCGCTGGCCGAGGTTGACAGACGCTAGCGCTCCAGCCTCGTCGCCGCTTGCCCGCACACTTCCGATGCCACCCACGCCCCGTGCTGATGTCCCTGCCGCCCGTGAGTTTTTCCCCCTGGCACCATACGCACAGTCCCCGGGTGCTGTCACATGCCGTATGCAGCCCCATCGCCCGATGAGACTAGTGGGCTTTCTGGTAGAGCTTCGCGACCCGTCACCCGGTGACGTGTCGTGGCTCGGTCCCGGACCTCTGTTCTTCATTGTCCATGTTCTTCCCTTGATTTCTCATCCAATTACAAGAATTACAAGGAAACAAAAGAAATATGTTAGTCTACCACGACCAACCTCGTAGGTTCGTAATACGTGCCATAAATTAGGTAAAACCAAGAGACCAAAATTTAAATGCATTTAAGCAAATTAAACCAGATAAGTTAAAGAAAATAAATCTATAATCGTATATTAGATTTAAAGTGACAACAAGCAGATTAATAGAAAAAATTAAATTCAAACATCAGATCCTATTACCTAACTCTGATACCAATTGTTGGGGTTCATTAGAAGAATTCCCTACCGCTAAAGATCTTATAGTATGATGTTTGAATATAATTACACAATTCAAATAAAATCTACTAAGAACGCAAATGATAGATCCCTCCGCATGCTTCTAGAGTTGCGATATTTACTTTGTTTTGCATATTCTTCTTTGTGATTAGTGTAGTAGATTGCTTGGAACTCCCACCACTCATCCACAACAATTCAACCATAAAATCTTCCGGCCTATTCCCTCCTATAGCTGGAATATTGTGTTGATAATAATCCTTCAAGCTTAATAACCAAGGTGGAGAATAAAAATCACAAAAGCACACTACTAGGGAGGGGGGACGATTTCTATGTTGTGTAGTGTGTGTAATTTTTGTCCTCCACCCCTTATTATGTAGGGGTGGTGGGCTAGGTGAGGGACTTCGAGGAGGATTAGGACTAGTCCTCCCAACTGGCTTAATTCTTTAAGTTGAGCCCAACTTAATTTTAAGTCAGTTAATATTAAATGATTCCACTATAGAATTAATATTGAACTTGCAGCCTGATCCATATTATGAATATGACTTCTTTTTAATTTATTTATATCTTGTGTCTAATATTTTCTAAATTCATTAATTAATGTAAGTTTCATTTCCAAGAGTGGTCTAGTTCAAAACATAATTTATTATGCTGCAATAAATTCCAACCGCGTATATTTGTATAATAAATTCATTTTCTGAACACCTCTTGGGGATATCATCAACTCAAGTTCTTTCTAGACACGATTGCATATAATAACAATACTAGCGCCGCTAGTTATTAATTACCAACCTACACCTATTGATTTATCAAAGCAGTGCACAACCACTAATGTATGCTCAATGTTACTCATATAGATTAAGAAATAAACAATCGCCGAGATCTTGTACTTCATTTACACAACATCGGATTACGTATCTCACTGTAATCCATTTAAGTGCTATACAACACTAGTGTTATCAGTTCACCAAGATAGGCACAAACCTCAAATCGACACTGCAACCTTTTACGATAGATTATTCATGTCAATTTAGGTTGAGAACGTAATTTTATTCTACAAGGGAACCAATTGAAAGATCTTTTGTGATCATAGATCCACCATTCAGTCTACATGTAGAATGATGACTTGTTTGCTCAAGTTATGATTACATGCTTAAGAATAAACATCTATAACCACAAATGGCAAACCATGTGACGATATTAAATTCTTCTCAATATGTAGGAAATAAGATTTTCAATACAAAGCAGCAAAAGCATGTTTTTAAGTATAGAAACCCTAATAGTGGCAACACCGCCCACCGTAGTATCACTTCCTCAAACACCGCCACTCATCCGCCGTCTCAGGTATCATAATCTTGTAGATTATCAAGGATAGCCACATCAACGACGAAATGGAATATATCATCTGAGGCAGAGTATATGTGTGAATCTTTGACTCGTCCTAATTTAGGTTAAGATATACCCGTAAGTGTACGAGGCTAATGTGGCTTAGAGAAAGTAAGAGTATTGTTTTCCACAGAGACTATTGTACTAATCCTAAGTATTGGAAAACAAAATCAATCACTATCTAAACACTAATCTTAATTGGATTTTATAAAAACTGACAAATACTAAACAAATTTCTCAATTGGATTTTCCAGAAACAAATTAAATCAAGAGTGAACAAGGAGAGTGAGACAAAACTGAAAGGGTTGAATCCTATGGTTTCAACAACACTACTTCTTATGTAATTTCAACATCTAAATTCTATGTCAAGTAGCGACTCAAGACTTATTAAGACAGTCATTAATGTATAATTACATCTCCTCTCGGAGTACCCAACTTGTAGATTACATACTAAAACCTAAGCATCCTTTAAATAAATAATAGTCACTCCAAATAACATAATAGATTCAAGTCTTCACATGTAACCTCAAATTTCCCAACTACATTGATTAATGTGTTGATGATTCTCATATTCATTTGTTACTATTCATTTTTAAAATCTTGTAATAACATAAATCTTTTTTCCATAAGATGGCCAATCAAAAAAAGTTTAAGAACAAGGATGATCAAAAGAATATTAGGGTTTTGGCATAAGAATTAAATATCAAAATAGCATAAATTGTAATGTGTCTACACCAAATGAATGAACTAAAAACTTAGCCTAACATGTTTATCAACAATTGCTAATCAAATTCAAAGGGAAACTTAAATACTAGACTCGATACACATGTAGAGTTGCGGAATCTTGCTTGGAGATGGTTTCCTTGAATCTTGCGTAATTATTCTTATTTTTCTTGTTCTTCTCTTTTCTAAACCTTCGTAGCTTCTAGAATGGTGGCTCTCCCTCTCGGAAAAACGTCCCTTAAAGAGTATTTAAACTCATGGGCCTAAATGGGTTAATTTGGGCCCGAACAAGTTTAAAATTGTCTTTTTCGTGTAAGTCACCCGCCTGGGTGGATAATAGTGCACTATCTCACCCGACAGGGTCCAACTCTCTGGACCCCGTCACATCTTCACTCCACTCGGCTGGGTGCATTGTCACACACAAAGTTACCCGGCCGGGTGCTGCTCTCGGGAGTCATTGGACCTTTTTTTTTACCCGGACAGGTGCTATGTCAGGCACTAGTTTACTCAGCCAGGGGCTGCTCTCTGGCTCCCATATTTGTCCAAAATTCCATCATTTTCCAATTAAGCCAAGTTTTGATAGTTTTATCTACACATTCTAAGCAAACTCGTTAACTTAACCAATTGGTAGGTAATAGATCGAAAACCAATAATGCAAGCTATTAAACTTGATAATTCGTGCAACAAACAATTCCTAAAACATGTGAACTACGAGTTTATCAACTCCCCAAACTTGAACTCTTGTTTGTCCTAAACAAGGCAAGGAAGAAAATTTAAGATAAACTCGACCAAATGAATCAAGTCAAATCATTATTGCTTCATATTTCACGCTGTAAACAAGTATTCTCAAAACATCATGCATAGTAAGAAACAAGTCATCGACACACTTTTACTACTAACTAGTTGATCACCTTGTCACTATGCATCACTTAAGCATATGTGTAGGTGTTTGTTTCCTTACTCAAGTCGTATCGGTACATGTACACTCTCAACCTCGAAAACACCTTGCACCATCTACCATATACTTGCTCGACATCTTACCTTTCCCCTACTATGTTGTGAACGGGACATGTTTTTTCGTTGGGTTATAATGTATGCTCTTTGGACAAGGTAGGAAAATTTGGCTAAGTGAGTTAAAACCTTCAAGTATGAATATAGCTTTTACACCCAAACATCACCAACCAACAAGCTACATACAAAACAATGTGACTTGGTCTAATTTTTCTTCATTCTTTTCCAGACAATTTTTTTCTTTTACGTCTTCTTTTTCTTTCATCTTCCAACTTTCTTCACAATCTTTCCTTGTTTTTCTTCCTTTCAATCATCTTTCTATATATATATTTTTTTCTTTTTCTTCTCCATCAACATACATTCTTTCCACCTATTTCTCTTTTTCATCAGGATTGGTATTTGGAGCTTGTATCTATAGCTGCAACAACTCTGACCATTTTGGATGTGACATCATGAATGACACATGATGATGAAACTGTGTTCGGGCCCATGGTAAATCTGGAGGATTGTTTGCCATGATTTGCCGGTGCACTTCCTCATTCATCCTCTAATTAGTTTCATAATGCCAACCGTTGACGTAAGTGTTGATCTGATCCGGAAACAAGAAGTGATCACCTGCTTATTGAAGGAAGTAGTCGTGGTGCATCCAATCAACATTCATAAACTTGACTTGCTTCAGCACTTTCAAAGTCAGGCTGTTTACTCCCATATCTTCAACAAAATCTTATACATCCATACCACAGTTGAAAGCCAAAGCTGTAATAATGCCCACTGCAACAGATGGTTCTCGAGGTCTTCCTCGCATGCCTCTCGAAATTGGTTATAATAAAGTGACTTATATCCAAAGTGCGCCCATTTAAAAGGTTCAACAGTAGAAACACTTCGTTACTTTGGATGTCT
Source organism: Monilaria moniliformis (assembly GCA_034509125.1). Classification (NCBI taxonomy): domain Eukaryota; kingdom Viridiplantae; phylum Streptophyta; class Magnoliopsida; order Caryophyllales; family Aizoaceae; genus Monilaria; species Monilaria moniliformis. The sequence continues at coordinate 8,539 of JAYDZE010552943.1, read as the reverse complement.
CTTGCTTCGATGAGAACAAATGGTAGATACGCACATGCTTTCTGGAGAAATCAAAGTACCAGATTTCTAATCTGAGAAGCTTTGGCTCGAGCAGCATTAAACCTCCCATTACCACCTTCGGGTAACATGATAGCAGCCCAAAACGCATCCCGATCATAATCATCGGGCTTCTCGACCACTCCCACATCCTCACCGTGGAAATTAAAGATCGCGTTGAACTCGGTGATGGACATATCAAAATTGTGGTTGTTTAAGCGGAATGTGATGGACTTCACTCATCTTCCATCCATTCGCACTTGTTACGTGGTAAGAAACTCCAATGTAAGGTGGCAGAATGAGTCTTATGGCCATCTGAAAGTCTCGCAACCGTGCACAACTCCCAGAAACATTCTTGAATCTCAAGCTTATGCAGCGTCCAATTATTTGGGCACCGAGATGGTTAGACGGGTAATTTGGCAAGCTCATCCTATTGAGCCCGTTGCTCTTAATTTTGGAGTTGAATGCTAAAGAACCACGGGTTGGAAGGAGTAGCCATTTTTGGAAGAGGTACCTGAAAACGGGAAACATTAATACTTTGCTAGTGAAAATTCTAATGCACGATCGGAATCAATTAGATGTTCCTTCCCCCAAACTTAAATTATATTTATTTATATAGTCTACCCCCCCATAATGTATGCAATCCTCCAACAAGTGACCAGTCATAAGCACAAATATAAAGCTAAAGAGTCACATGTCTTAAGTATTTGCAATGAACAATTGACATCCAACACAAATTTCACAGACATGGCTAAACTTATAAACCTATCAAGCAAAACACCACCCTTCATCACATGCTTTGGTAAGAAAATCCCACTCTAAACGTCAATAAAGAACAACATCAAGCACTATGTGCGAAAATAAAGTCAATTCAACTAATACACATCATACACATCAAGTGTTCGATGAAATTTTCCAACCAATTTGCAAGCATTTAACACAAAATGAACATGAATCTAACTATCACAATGCTCAATCAATATATTATAATAACAATACAATAATATGGAGAAAAAATAAACGTACCTTTGTGGAGAAATCAAGAGAAAATCCTTTCTCTAAGCTATTTCTTGAAGCAAAGTGGTGAAAAATGCAAAATATGTGGATAAAAAGATGAAATTTTTGGATTATTGTGTGAGGATGGGTGTAATGTGTGTGTTTGTGGAAGAAATTATGGAAGAATGTGGATAAAAATAGGTTTAGGGTTTGTGAGAGAGATAATTGGGGAAAAAGTGGGAAAGAATGAGTAAAATCCAAATTTAAAAAGCCAAAGACATCGACGGGCACCCGGCTGGGTGGTAATTAGTTTAAAACTACCTGGCCGAGTACAAATTTTGGTACAAACTTACCTCACCCGACTGGGTGGAATGTGAATCCCAAACTACTCGGCCAGGTACAACTATCGGCTTCACTTTCTCCTTACCCGGCCGGGTACAATGTGACAATATAATCACCCGGCCGGATAGAAGTCTCCAAACTCCTTTCTTCGAGACTCATCTTACCCGGACGGGTGGAATGTATGAAAATAATTCACCTGGCCGGATAGAACATTATGACTCTCGTTTATCTTCAAAACCTTCACCTGGTAGGGCAGTTTCTAATTCTACCTGGCCAGGTGCAACTTCCTGACTCCAAATTGCGCCTGCTGCTAGTTGTACCCGAAACTCTAACCATAAAAAAAACAAAAGAACAAAAAAAAAACTGAAACAAAGGATATCATGTTTGGTTTCCTCTCAACGAGCACATTTTTTTAACATCGTTAGCCCGACGTCTTCGCTCGACTCATGGCACCGATAAGATGAGAACGGATACCTTGTTCTTCTATTCGGGGCTATTCAATTACTTTAAAAGGTGGCCATTGACTTTAAAGGTGTCTCCATTAGGTGCCAAGAGTTCAACAATGCCACTACCGGTTATCTTCTTAATTGTGAACATACTCGACCATTTGGATTTCAATTTCCCGGGAAAAAGTTTGAGCAGAGAATTGAATAGTAAAATGATATCTCTTGGAAGCAACTCACATTTCTCGATTATCTTATAATGATAAATCTTCATCCGCTGCTTGTAGACGGATGAATTCTCGAATGCCTCATTTCGAAATTCTTCAAGCTTATTGAGATAGAGCATTTGTTCTTCCCCTGTTTTCAAGATGTCAAAGTTCAACTTCTTAACAACCTAATATGAACGATGCTCTAGCTCGACTGGGAGATATCATATCTTGCCAAACACCAATTGATAAGGTGAAATCCCAATCGGCGTCTTGTACGTCGTCCTATACACCCAAAGCACGTCATTAAGCTTTAATGCCCAATCTTTGCGGTTGGTATTCACTGTCATCTCAAGCACTAGTTTGATTTCTCAATTGGCTAACTCAGTTTGACCGTTAGCTTGTGGATGATAAGTTGTTGTCACTCTATGATTTACTCTATATCGGCTAAGCACGTTCTCAAGTCATTTATTGCAGAAATGCGAAACTTCATCACTAATGAGTGCCGGTAGGGTACCAAATCTTGTGAAGATGGTCTTTTGGATGAACTTAATGACAATCTCGAAGTCATTTGTTTGGTTTGGAATTGCGTCTACCCATCTTGAGACATAATCAAATGCTAGAAGTATATATTGGTAGCCACATGATGAAGGGAAAATGGCCTATAAAGTCGATACACCAAACATCAAATAGCTCTACCTTGATGATAGTAGTCATTGACATCGCTTGCTTCTTCGATTGACCTCCCGTTCTTTGGCATTCATTACACAGGAGCACAAGAAGATGGCAATCCCCATAAATGTTTCGCCAATATAAGCCACTTTGAAGTACCTCCATCTCCGTTCGATTTGCTCCACTTGAGGAAGTGAAACTTTCTAATCACTGCCTCTCATTCTTCTTGAGGTACACATCACCTGATTACCATACCAGCGCATCTCTTATACAGATCATCCCACAGATAAAACTTGACATCATGGAAAAAACTTGTTCTTTTGGTACAACTTGAGGTCACTGGGGATTACCTTGGCTTCCAGAAAATTGGTGATATCTGCGTACTTGGGTGAAGAACAAATGTTCATCAAGCAAGCTTTCATTAATAGGCCTCTTCAAGTCCTCTCCCTTGACGGGTTGCTCCAACATTGACAAGTGGTCGGCTACCACATTTTCACACCCTTTTCTTTCCTGACTTCCATGTTAAACTATTGAAGAAGGAGAATTCACCGAATTAGCTTGGCTTTGCATCTTTCTTGGCAAAATAATGGTGGATGGCTGCATGGTCGATGCAGATAACGGTCTTGGCCCCTATGAGATATGAGATAGGACCTAAATTTCTCAAATGCATATACTACTGCGACTTGCATAATAAATCACCCAGAAAAGCTTGTCCATTTTGTCCCCCAAAGCTGCTCTACAACAGTGTCACTGGCGTCGCACATGATCTCGAATGGTTGTGAGAAATCCGGCGAGATAAGTACTAGAGCACTCACTAAAGCCTTCTTCAGCTTTTCAAAAGTAGACTTCTCACTCGTGGGAGGTGGAAGTTGCTTGATCGCTATTATCTTGGCCCTACCGACTTCTAATCCTGACGCTAAAATCTTGTATCGAAGTATAATTCCATCTCTTACCATAAAATGACATTTCTCCCAATTCAACACAAGATTGATTTCTTCACAACGCTGCAATACTTTGGTTAGGTTTTCAAGACAATTATCAAATGAATTTCCTAAGACAACAAAATCATCCATAGAAACCTTCATAATATGCTCAATCACGTCATGAAAAATTGCTATCATGCATCTTTGAAATATGGCAGGAGCATTACAAAATCCAAAAGACATTCTCATATATGCAAAAACACCATAAGAACAAGTAAATGCAGATTTATGTTGGTCCTCTAGAGCTATCAAAATTCGGTTATATTTAGAAAACACTAATATTCATAACCAACAAATCTATCTAGCAACTTATCAATAAAGGGAAGTGAGAAATGATCTTTCATAGTAGCAGTGTTCAAGGCACGATAATCTATGCATACTCTCCACCCAGTCACCAATCTAGTGGCTATCATCTCATCGTCATCTCGTTGTACTACCGCCATACCCCCATTTAGTACATCTTTCCTAACAACTTCTTGCATTATAGGATTAATTCTTCTTTGATTTTAAACCTCAGGTTTAAATTCATCATCTAGCAAAATCCTATGCATGCAAATCGATGGGATAATCCCTTTAAGATCAGAAAGAGACCAACCAATAGCTAACTTATGCTCCCTAAGAACCCTCAACCCTCAACAATTTATAAAGTTCGGATACTAAAGGGGATGAAGATATAATTACCAGATAGGTATCATCCTTTCTGAGGAATGAACACTTAAGGTGAATGGGCAGCGGCTTCAAATCTACATTTGGCTTCTTCTTTGATTTTTCTTCCATCTTCTCAGGATCATCCTTCTCGTCTCTCAATGGGAGAAATCTTTGGTGGCACCTTGTAATTTTCTTTGAGGAGTAAAAAGCGCCTACAAAATACAACAATTCAGAATAAAGCACCCACTAAATCAACATAATGAAAAGAGTAAAAGGATTGAAATAAGCAATGTTCTAATTGATCTCTTGGAGTATAGATGGCTTGGGCCACTCCATCCACACAAGCATCCACCATTGGTAAGAGTTTGCAATACTATATTCCCCTTGCTTTTTTATCCTCATTAAATTGCATAGCATTGTAGATGGAAAATGTTACACTCTCTTCATTATGACGAGTGTGAGTCCCCCCTTGAACACATCAATCATCACCTTGCCCGTGACAAGGAAAGACCTTCTCAAGATGAGTGGGACATTCCGATCTTCTTCCATATCGAGGACGACGAAATCCACCGAAAATATAAAGTCTCTTACTTTGACGGGACATCTTCAGTAGTGCCCATCGGGTGTGTGATCGTCCTATCCCCCATTTGAAGGGTGATTGTGGTCAGCTTAAGAGTTCCAATCTTCAATTTCTCAAAGAACAAAAGGGGCATGAGATTGATGCTGACCCCTAAGTCGCACAAGGCTTTGATTATCCCCTATAATGCACAAAATAGTGAAACTCTCGGGGTCCTTGAGTTTTTCCGCCAACTTCTTTTGAATAATGACATTACACCTCTCCGACAAGTTGATCCTCTCGTACTCCCCCCTATCTCTTTTTCTTGGAGACTACATCTTTCAAGAATTTAGCATAATTGAGCATCTATTGACACACTTGTATTAGTAGGATAAACCTTTGATAAACTCGTAGTTTTACAAGTTTTAGAAGTTGTTTGTTGTGCAAATTGTCAAGTTTAATAGCTTGCTTTGTTTGTTGTTGAGTAATCTCCTACCAATTGGTTAAATAACGAGTTTGTTGAGAATGTGCCGATAGAATAGTAAAATTGAACCAATTGACAATGGGTAAAAATATGGACAGAAAAAAGAGCCCGAGAGCTCAACCCGTCCGGGTGGATTGGTTGCTAAACCATCCACTCGACCGAGTAGAACAAAGAACTTTCCAAAGACGTGGACCCGACCAGGTGAACTTGTGCACCATAATCCACCCGGCTGGGTCACTTACACGGAACAGCCTATTCGAAGCCCATTTGAGCCCAAATTAACCCATCCAAGCCCTTGAGTATAAATACTCTCTGAGGGACAGTTTTTAGGGGAGGATTCATTATTTCCTAGAGTATACAAGGGTTTAGAGAAGAGAAAAAGAAGAGAACGAAAAAAAGCACAGCCAAGGAAACATCATCCGAACAAGATTCTACCACTTTATGGGTATATCAAGTCTTGTCTTATTGTTTTCTTTTGAGTTTGATTTTCAGTTGTTGATGAACATGTTAGGCTAAGTTCTTAGTTAATTCCTCTGGTGTAGAGACACTACAACTTATGTAATTTTGATATTCGAGATCTATCTCAAGACCTTGATTTTATTTTGATTATTCTTGTGCTAAAACTTTCTTCAATCGGCCATCTTATGGAGGACACATCTGTGTTATCACAAGATTTGAAAAACGAGTAGTAACATTTGATTAAGGAAATAATCAACACATCAATAAATATCATTGAGAAATTTTAAGTTATATGTGATGATTTGAATCCATTGTGCTATTGGGAGTTAGTGTTATTTACTTGACAGAAATTTGGTTTTTAGTACGTAATCTACATGTTGGGTACTTCGAGAGGAGATGTGAACATACATTAGGGATTGTCTTGATAGGTCTTGAGTTGTTAAGTGACATAGAATTTAGATATTGAAATTACATAAGGAGTAGTGTTTTCGAAACCATAGGAGTTGACCTGTCCAATTCTGTCTTTCTCCCTTTGTCCTTCTAGTTTGATTTTGTCCCTTGAGATCTAGTTGAGTAATTTCTTTTACGTTAGTCAATTTCCATAAAAGTTCCATTAAGATTAGTGGTTAGATAGTGATTCGTTTTGGTGTGCAGTACTTAGGATTAGTACAATAGTCTCCGTGGAAAATGATACTCTTACATGCCATAGGCTACATTAGCCTCGTATACTTGCAGGTATAGTTAAAGTAAATTAGGACGAGTTAAGTTTTTGGCACTGCTGCCGGGGACTATTTCTACTACTTTGTTGATATTGTGATAAAAATTGAGATTGCTAATTTAAACGTGTTTTTGGTTATTTTTATTTTTCATTTTATTTATTTCTTTCTTTTGTTTTCTACTTCCATTCTAATTCGTAATTCGACTTTTTGACGACATAGGATTGCATGCGCACGTGATCTCAAGGTCGACCTGAAGAGCCGATTGATCCAAAAATTGAAGCATCTTGTCGATGAAAGAACACATGGTGGAATAGAATGTCAGATCAATTAACACCAGATGAAGTTATGCTCCAACTCTAAGCCCAATTGCAGCAAGTACAACAACAACTTGCTAACCAAGAGGCCGCTCGACGACGTGCTGAAGGAACCCCTATTCGGGAACTATTCGCCCATGGAGGGGTAGCAGGACAACCTATTGGACCACGGATAGATATCAACAACTTTGAACTCAAGCCGGCATTAGTATCAATGGTCCAACAAAATCGGTATGGGGGATGAGCCACAAAGAATCCAAACGTGCATCTGGCACAGTTCCTAGAGATCTCCAACACCGTCAAGATCAACGGAGTCTAGAATGACACAATTAGAATGCGCATTTTCTCACTTAGGGATAAGGTGAAGCTGTGGTATCAGTCTCTACCCTCGGGATGAGTCGCTAGCTGGGAGGACTTGGTTCACAAGTTTCTAAATAAGTTGTTTTCTCCCGGCATGACTTTGAAGTTGAAGTCAGAGATAACTTAATTCCAGCAGAGAGACCAGGAATATCTTTATGATGCATGGGAAAGACATCGAGAGATGCTTAGAAAATGCCTGAATGACGGGTTGGGCGAGGATCACCAAGTTTGTATTTTTCAACCACAAATGTAACATTGACGTGAAAAGACTTCTGGATGCAGCAGCTAGGGGTTCATTGCTAAAGAAAAGAACATAAAACAGCTATCAAGGTAATTGAAGACATGGCCACATAATGACCAGGGGAACGCCAAATGCAACTCATGAAAAGAGTGGCCACAACTTTAGAGGAAGATCCTATAAGCCTCATTGTAGCACAGCTGGCCACATTGAACATGAAGATTGAAGGCATAACACCTCAACGGGTTGAGCCGATAGATCCTCAAACAATGATCGAAGATGTCAACTATATTAACCAAGAAGGCCAAAGAGGATTCAATAACTATCGGGCTCATAAAGGAAACAACAACTATTATTCGTGTAATCGCCAACATCCAAATCTTTCATATGAGAACCAGAATAATGCCATCCAGCCTCCTCCGGGGTTCACTGTGTCCAATGGTGTAATTGACAAGTCCAAAAAGCTAGGTATGGATGAAGTACTCTGATCCTTCAACGGAAAGGGGAGAAATACATGGGAGACTCTCATAACAAAATTGGGAATCTAGAGAGCACAATCACTAAAATGAGTACTCAAATGAAGATGCTGGAGAGTCAAATGAGACAAATTGCTCAAGCTGTGGGGAATAAATGATGCATATTTTAGAGCATGTAATTGAATTCAAAATATCACCCTCATGTGTTAAAATTGTTGGGGTTTGAATATTCCATTGAAGGAATCCCCTACCCAGGATCTTTCCAGGAATAATATGGGAATCAATTTCAAATTAATTTCATGCAATTCCTACAACTAGAACACAAGAAAAACATATAGGAAGAATTAAATCCTAATGTTTTTCTATAGGATTCGAGACTTACATTTTGGTAGTCTCCAAAGACTGACGTTGGCTCGCTCCTTCTCCACGTGACGAGTTCCAACCTTGAGTCTTCTAACCTGTTCCCAACTCCTAGGTATTTCTTTTGTGTGGACAAAACTTAAAATACCTAATAGAACTAAAGAATGAAGAAAAAAATCTGCACTTGGGCACTAAGAGGAGGCGCCGATTTTTTCAAGTGAGAGTGAGGGCTTTTGTCTTCATTCTC
>JAYDZE010552932.1:0-13361 GCA_034509125.1 Monilaria moniliformis | reverse complement strand
TTTTATTACAACTCTCTCTCTCTCTATATATATATATATATATATATATATATATATAACATCAATTGAAGCACTACAATGCACATATGCGGGATTACTACACGTGGACGACATCATTATATCGTCATAATGTGAGAAATAAACACCACATTTAGACGAGATTGAATCCAAGACATTTCGCTAAATAAGATCTTGTGATATCTCGACATGATCGCTTAAATTAGATCTCATCAGCAATTGTATGCAGACTTTTATATAACATAGAAACGCTCCAATAAGACGAATTTGTAATTTGGCCACGTGAATAATATCAGATATTTATTTAATACACTCATGAATTAATCATAGTTAATGATAAATTTACATGCGTGCCTATATTAATTTATTCTGTCGGAAGTAAGAACATAATTATTTGAGGGTCAACTGAAAAGTCAAGAGATACGGTATGCGACTATGCGTACACTAATTTGAAATCAATTAGGATTAATTGTATACTATAATACTAATATTCTTTTCATTTGCTTTTTGGTTTACTACCCAATATATTAATGCGGGCATGGTGGAAGAGGACATAATTGGGGTAAGCTGCAATCAGAACCCACTAAGGTCTAAGGCCATTTTCATGGCTTCCAAAGAAAGAAAGAAAATAACAAAAAAGAACCGCTTTAAAAATTTTAATGAACTCTAAGGAACTCTACCTAGCAATTAAGGCCTTCCATTGACTTTAATATTAAGTTAAAGTGTTTATTTTTTTCTCCGTGGTTGCTTAACCAACCAAGTAGGCGAGTTGCATAACAAATTTAATTAATGATTAATTTGCTGATCTTAATTCATAGCAAAAGAGGTAATTGGATATTCACTTATGGTATGACAGAATGAAGGATGAAATGGAATGGTCATTCAGATTTCTATTTTATTTTTTACTTAGATATAATTTTGGCCTAATCTATCCTATCAAACATACCCTAAGTTTATTAACTCAAAATTTATAATAATTCAAAAATCTTTATAATATTTTCAATATTTTGAACTTTCATTTGTTATTTGGTAAATTTCACAATATTTTGCTTCTTGTGTTGTATGTGGTATTTTTTCTTTTTCTTTTTCACAACGAAAGGAGAATTCTAGACATCTCATATACATTTAATTATTGTATGAATATCTGTAATGAAATGCGCCCTATTTTAATCACCACACGAAGTTATCAAAATAACCAAGATCGAAAATGTCCATTTTATGGACCCCCTAAAAGTTGCATACGAAGAGACTTTATTAAACTTTAGTGCTTTAGCCTCTCTTAATTTTTATTGGTGAAATTCAATTTCTACATAGCTTACTAATTTATACTCATACTGTCATACAAAAGTCGTACAATACTAATCGATTTAATTTGCCGATCCATTTGAATAGCTAAATCATAATTAGGGAATATTAGTGACACAAATCAAACTAGGCGTCATTTTGTTTGAGTCAAACTCCAAGTGATCAATCCGCCAGCGGATTTATATATATGAGCACGGAATGAAACCAAACCTCTCAAATATTCTACGATTTGCTAATTTTCACAAATGGAAATTTAAGGTGTTATTATTCGAAGTATAAAGTAATTTCAACTCAAAAAATGAACAAACTATTAGACTTATACAAACAATGCCAATGGTAAGTAGCATAAATAAAAAAAATCAATTATAATACATAGAAAGCATTTCCTCTTTAAAAAAATACATAAAAAGCATTTACATCAAAATATGAATTATTGTGTAAAGTTTAATTTTTTAATTTGCAAAACAGTTATCTATGTGATGCAATCTCCAATTTTTGTTGATCTATATAAGGTCTCAGTCCCTATAAAGTGTCATAATCGCTTCCATGCCCTTGAAAACTTGTCTGTTGCATATAAAACCCAGAAAGTTTGTGACAATAAAGTATCAGGGTGGCTTTTTTGTTGTGGGGCGACGGATACCATGACCTTTGATAAAAATGATATTCTGGAATTCTCTAAACCCTTATGTACTCATGTTCAAAATGCAAGTGGGGAATTAGTCCTAGTGAAAGGAGCGAGAACTATACAGATTTCAACTATCCCGATGATATCAAATTGTCTTTATGTGCCATCATTATCATATAAATTAATGTTCATTAGCCACATTACGAGGGAGTTGAATTGAGCAATTCTGATGCATCCTCATTTTTATTTTTTGCAGGATATCAGAATGGGGAAGATTATTGGTGTGGCACTGAGCGGAATGGATTGTACTACGTGAATGAGATTGCTCAATAAGGCAATGTGATGATTACTCACGGGTCTGCAAATCGGGACACCTGGCTTTGGCATCTAGATCTACCTTAAGTTTTGGCCACACCTACAAAAATCCAGAGCCGAGCTTCCATCACAGACTACTGTCAAGCGGGCACGAGACACATCGGCAAAACCAACCATTGGGCATACATCACCTAATTACCCCACGACCTGAACCGTGAGATCCAACATACAGCCCCCGGCCCCCACACCGGGTGCACGGACCGCCTAGCAGGCAGGGCGAATTGAGGCCGAGGATCGATTTCAGATACCACCCTTTTAAGAACGCGAAGAACATACGGACGCACCAATGGATACCGTCCGCATATCAATATTGGAACGCCGACGACATCATGGGCGGAGTTCACACATTCTCGAGTATCAGTTCCGGATAGAATCCGGAGAATGATCCGTCACGCATGACAACAGGACAGTTGATCGAGCCCCCCGGCCCAATCTTGAGGGCCAGGTTGTTTCCGCACCCGGAGCTATTGATATCGATCCCGCACAAGGGAAGCATTATCAAGGCAAAGCAGCGCGAGACTATGCGGAGGCGAGGGACAGGGCACAGGAGAAACGTCGGGTGCGGAGAAAACAGGCGCGAGCATGACGGGCACACAAGCTCTGCACACAGGAGCTGGCGCAAGCGGGACGTGAAGGCGCAATGGACCTGGAGCAAAGGCAAAGTCCTTAGTTTAGTAGAGTCTTCTATTTTTAGTCGAAGTCTTTTAAGTTTGTCTTTAAGAAATCTCATGGCTATCTCCTTAAGGGATAATCAAGCTGTCTTTGTTTTTTGTAAATGATAGCATTATATCTTGAAGAAGATATTGTGCCTATCTTGTTAGTTGATCGAGTCATGTTAGGAATATGAATCTTGAATTGTATCTATAAATACCACTCTTGAGGTTAGAGAGGGGGGTGTGGAGGATTAAGGAAATCGATAAGCCTTGGTATTTGGCTTGGGTAGGGGCCTCGCAATGAATTTCCTTGTTCCAACACTTTTACTTACAAGTCGTGTCTCTCTCAATAAAAATACATGTTCTTTGTTTTTCTTTCCGGGTCATGCACTCTATTTACTTAATTTCTCATCCACCGTTTGTACTCCATATCAATAAAAATACTCCTCTTCTTGACTGTTGAATTGCGGATGAAATCTAGTAGTTCACTTTTTGTGTCCACCTCCATATACCACTTTCATTTTTCATATATTTTTTAATTTTTGTCTTCAATTTTATTTTTTTATCATTTAATTGAACTTTGTACATATTATCAAGAGTTTATTGTATCAAATTGAGGTATTTAATTATTTTTTAAAATTTATTACCACTTTTATTAAGTAAAAATTGATTATTAGAATTAAAATAAATTAAAAGTAATGTGTGTAATTTTTTCAAATTCCAAAATTTTCAAATAAATATTATTAAAATATTTAATTTAAGGATGAGACATGTTGGATGAGATATAAAAAGTGGGACCCTAATCTCATTTCGTTGAATTGGTGTTTCCAAAATTTTGGTATTCGCGTGGACCAATGGGTGATTAGCAACTAAACATAAAGGTTAGTGATAAAAATGTCTAAATCCAACATGTCTAGTTGATGATGCCAAGGAATCCACATTCTAGTTAAGCCATAGCATTCGCATTCTGTATAATTAATTGCGGAATTAAATCCTGTTTTCTGGAATTATTATTTTTTTGAAATGTGACTTTATATTTATATCTAAATCAAATATACATTTAAACACTGAGATGATTGTGACGGCCTGCCGGCAGCTTATCTAATCTACTAAATAATACGATAGTAAAACAATCTTCACTTACCATAATAAGATATCTTATTTCTTATTTATATATTTATTTATTTATATCATAATATACCTAAGATAACCCAATAAATGAAATTTGGATTTCAGTATAAAAAGCTCCGGTATCCAAAATCAATGCATCAATAATATGACACAAAACGAAATACATTTCAGAATAAATAAGGAGACCCAAATCAATTAATTGAACGTGGATAATCACAAAAAAATGATTAATTTTCTTAAAACATTCAATTCGTCAATCCAGCAATATACCTCACCCCCGTCGTAGGCAGCCACGCATTCCCCACAATAAACTCTGCCACCGTGTATCTCTTCGCCTCATCCGTACCGTTCAACACACGATAACCGGGCCATTTCACCCGGGCCCCTAATCCCGCTCCCGGCCCATAATTCATATACTCAGCATAAAACAGAGTATCCAGCGCGAAATCACCGTTCCACTCCAACCACCCTTCGGGCCTAACGGCGCTACTGATGTACGACTGCATCACCACCGTCCGTGAATACAATTTCCACGGCCTTCCGAGGTACGTCGGAATCGAAACCTCTGGCTCAGCTGAAATGTTGCAGAATTGGATCGAGAAGCCCGTTTCCTCGCTGGAATCCTTCCGGCCCTGTGCAGTTATAGTGTTCTTCTGATTGGGAAGGCCCTTTCGGGCCGTGATCTCACAGGTTTGGAAGACGGCCTTTCCGTCGCCGAATATGAAGTCGACCGTGCCGGTGATCTTGCATTCCCGGTAGAATTGGCGCATCGAATGAGCGTATAAGGTGTCTTGGTATCCTCTAACGCCGCAACGGTATAGCACCGACCGGTCGGAATCCGACCGATACGCCACCGCTTGGTGCTTTCCCGGGCCGGCGGTGTTCTCGAATGTCATATCACGGGCTAAGAATCCTTGCCCCTTTACGGCTTCATTTGTTTCAAAAATAATAATGATCAAGGCTTTGTAGCTTGTTAGAGGTTAAAGTATATATTAAATATGATGATGAAATTAATTTTTGTAATACTCTAAAAATTTAATTTTTTCAAAATACAAGATCTTTTTGTAAAATATATATCAAATTTTATATATTCCATACTGCTAACAAACGAGCATAATAAAAAAATCGTGTGACAATATGAAATATGGTGTAACATGCATTTTATGTCCCTTTTTGAACATGCGAGGCGTGGAGCAAAGATGTATGGGGTGGGACCATGTGAAGATGATTCTATTTTCCATAAAATTATAAGTGAACATGGAATATTTGTGACACGTAAATTAGAGTATAGACAAGTGACTGCTACATGGACGATGAAGCGCAGCTTAGTTGGTAAGACACTTCTCCTCCAACCAAAAGGTCGGGGGTTCGAGTCACCACGGGAGTACACGGGAGTAAATGAGGAACCATTATTGATCCTTTTAAAAAAAATAAAAAAAGTGACTGCGACATGCCACGAGACGTGCCCTAAAATCTTATGTGGGACTGGAAAAGCCAATCTTATTAATTAGACAGGATTCATGCGACAATCTAAAGCAATATAAATTAATTAATGCAACATTAATATTAATATAAAGTAGATTAGATTCTTACCAAATGTAGTAGAGCGGTATGTAGTCCAACCATCAACAAAGCTGCGATTACCAGAAATAACCGTGGCATCGACACCGTCGCCGATCATCATTATGTTCCATTTCTTCTTGCTGATCTCTACGTACTCCTCATACATACCTCTTTTTATATATATAACGTATTTTTTGCTGCTATACTCCGGCGCCGCCCGGACAGCTTCCGTGACGGTGGTGAAGTTTCCGGTGCCGTCTGCAGCGACCACCGCATCTGCAGTGGCATCACTGGCGGATTGGAGGAGTTTCCGGTCATGGGATTTCAGCCAGTATGGAAATTGATCGCTGGTCATCAGTCTTCTACCGCGGCCGTTGGATGGGGCGGCGGAAGTGGACTTTACCATGGAAAGAAGGTTGTGGACTAATGAGGAGACGTGGTCTAGGCTGCCGGAAACCAAGCTTTTGAGAACACCGTTTGTGCCGTCAAATCCTTCTATGCAAGTGTCTTGATTGATCAATGCTCCGCTCAATAACGTCTTTACGTCATCAATCACATCTCCGGTGCCGTTACTCTTCCCTATTGTATTGCAATTTCATATTTCATTCGTAAGTGCACTTTATGTGATGAAATTTTAAAAATCAATCAAATTTTGTTGATGGTAATTCACGCATATGTTAAGATTTTGCTTGTCCATTGATCACGAATTTTCATAAAGTTTGGTAGATTTTTAAATTTTCTTTGACATGTAAGGATCATTATAGAAGATGCGGCACAATGTTAAAATAAGTAATCTGGCTTTGGAAGTGTCACATTATCTAATATATATCTAATAAAACATACATTACGTGCATGCAACTATGCAAGTGCAGATCATTATCACTTTATCATTTATTAAAAATATATAACTAAGTTACTAAGTTAAAAAAAGAAAAGAAAAAGAAATTGGAGGAGATCCTCGGTTACCATCTAAGTTACATCGACGAGTATGTTTATAAGGCAGGCACGTACCATTTGTATTGAGGGAAGCAGATAGGGCGGAGCTTAACTGATCCATGGAAACGTCCATGAGTTCGAGACAGTCGGAGACGGCATTGCTTAGCCGAAAATCACCTACTTTTCCGGCGAACTTGGATACGGTGGAGACCACCTTCTGCACTACACCAACGGTGGACTTCACCGTCCCGGAAAATTCGGAGACAGGAACTTTCAAACATGCGGATTCGCTCAAGTCGCCACGCCCACCATCAGCCAAACACACAACTATCACCATCAACAGAGTTTTCCATAAAGCAGAAGCCATTTTAGATTCTAGAAGAGAATTAATCAGCTTCTTTATTAGTTCCACTGTTTATCACAGGATCAGAGGTGTGTATATATATATATATATATTTTCTGAATTGGGTTATATTTACGTACGTAATAATGTATGATTAATATTATAAAATAGAAAAAGAAAAAATGGTGGAGAGGTGCCAGCGAAGGTCTCTGTTCTTTTCCTTTAGGCCTTTCCAGGTTTGAGAACTTGTTTGTGAGGGCTTTTATTTCCTTCTTGTCTAAGTACTCTATTTAAAATTGTGAGAATAACAATTTCCTTTTCTTCGGCGGCTTCGGGAATTTAATGTTTAAGATTAAGAATAATCTTTGATAAATTTAACAGGTCCAGTTAATTTAAAGAACTAAAGATTCGAGAGTAATTATGAATCATGGAAAATGAAACATGGCCGCCATTAAAGGCACAATGCACATAATTAAATGGAAATTTAGCAAACCAGCTAGCTAGGACTGATTAATAACAAATCAAACACTAGCTAAACCAACATTTAAGGTCTAGAATTGTTGGCTTTCTAAACTCGTATATTGAATTTTTTTAATACAATAGAATCATGAAAATTTTCAAACACAAATTACCTAGATTTTAATAATCGTGAATCAAAAAATACATGTTCAATATCCCGCGAGATCATCTATCCCACTTTTTTTTATATCCATGCATGTGTTTCCACTGTTAATCTAGTTTTTCTTCCATTTGTTCTTTTTTCTGGACATATTTAGTTTTGGATGGTATTATATTAGTATCAAATTACGATTTATATTGGTCTTTAGATTTTAAATTTTTGATTAATAGTTGATCGTAACGGTTGGTTGTTCCATGATTAAGATTTCATTGTTGTTAAAATAATTAAATTGATTTGGTACACCCAAAAAAGTGGCGGGCAAAGGATCTCATAGGGCTCGGGCATTTCAACATAGTTTCAAGAATAAATATGAGAAAATCTCCATAAAAATAAATAAATGAAAATGTAGTGTTTCTTAGTCATAATTAATAATAGTATATGTGAGTATAGTTTTGGGATTGAAAATATTTCATCAAAAATATTTGGCAAGGTGCAACCGCAGTGATATGGTTTTTCTCGTTTAATATAGTATATTTTAATAAAGCAAAATGGAACAGTCTCCTGTATGTTGATGCAAACCGTTGCATATATATGATTCTGGCTTATACTGAATTTTGCATCAAAATAGTGCAAAAGTAACATTTGGTGCAAAATGATTTTTAACTAATTTAATTCGTAAATAATTGGGTGAACATGCATGCACCCTTTTTCTATTCCTTTCCCCCAATTTCCAATTATAGACTAAAAAGGCACCATTGTTGATATTAAATTAAAATCAAAGTAATTTGCAAATTTAATTGATTCCCAAACCTAAATCATGGATAGCCATGGGCCCCACCAAAACGCGTTACCTAAAGCTTGCTTTCGGATTCTGTCTCCCTTAATTCCTTATAAAGCCAGAGTAACACTAACACCCATGCAAAATATCAAAATTAAATTACTATTGTCAATTGTATAATTAAAACTTTTAAAAATGTATCATAGAGTAATATGTAATAATTACAGTAAGTCCAGTTCCTATGGTGAAACCATTTTTCGGATCTACTTTCACACGGGACCATCTTTTGTATCTCTTCGTTGCATGTTAATTCATATTGAGTTAAAAAAAAAAATATACAATATGAATTGCATTCAAGGACCCAAAAATCGAGGAATTCCCCCTTGCTTTCTTTTCGCTCCGCTCGTATGTATACAAGAATAGACCAGCATTCTTTAAGAAGAATTGGAACTGCGTTAAAAATGAAGTGGTGGCAGCAGTGGATGAGTTCTTTACTAAAGGAATCATTTTACGAAAGCTCAACCACACCGTTATCTCATTAATCCCAAAGACAAGCCATGAACCAGGGGTGGCGGACTTTAGACCTATCGCTTGTACAAATGTGATATATA
This sequence comes from Monilaria moniliformis, assembly GCA_034509125.1. NCBI lineage: Eukaryota > Viridiplantae > Streptophyta > Magnoliopsida > Caryophyllales > Aizoaceae > Monilaria > Monilaria moniliformis. The sequence continues at coordinate 4,404 of JAYDZE010552932.1, read as the reverse complement.
AAATAATCACTATATTGGCAATGGCGTCAAGAATGGCACCATTCCTTCAAAATCTCATCTCCCCGGCTCAGTCAGCATTCATCAAAGGGAGGAATATAATGGACAACTTTTTCTTAGCCCAGGAACTCACCAGATCATATGGTAGGAAAAGTGGAATCACCGCTCGATGTATGGTGAAAATTGATCTCAGAAAAGCCTACGATTGCATTTCATGGGAATTCCTTAGAGATGTACTCCACGGCCTCAACTTCCATCCGTGTTTCATCTATTGGATTTTAACGTGTGTTACCTCGGCCACCTTCTCAGTTACTATCAATGGTGGAAGTCACGGATTTATCAAGGGACAGAGGGGACTACATCAAGGAGACCCTATGTCTCCTACCTTATTCCTGCTGTGCATGGAATACTTATCCCGCCTCATCCATTCAAGAACTTCTAGCTCTGACTTCTGCCATCATCCGAAATGCTTTAGCACTAATCTAACTCATTTGGCATTTGCAGATGACTTACTCCTCTTTGGAAGAGGTGATCAAGAATCCATGAAAATTCTTTCGGATTGCTTGAATGAGTTCACGGCAGCATCCGGCCTCACAATCAACAAGGACAAATCGCAGATTTTCTTTGGAGGAGTTAGACCCTTCGAAAAGAAGCTCATTTTGGACCTTTTGGATTCCCCGAGGGCTCTTTTCCCGTCAAATATCTCGGACTCCCCTTGGCCGCCAAATCGCTCACCTCTTCGGACTTTTGACCCCTTCTTGCCCAAATTGCTAAATTTATACAGAAGTGGGCTAATTCGAATCTTTCTCGTGCAGGGCGACTGGAACTTATCCGTGCGGTCTTACAAGGGATCGAGTGTTACTGGCTCCAAGCTCTCCCTCTGCCAGGAACGATTATCAATAGGATTACAACAATGTTGAGGAAATTCCTCTGGAAAGACAATCACTGCCCGGTGGCATGGAAAACAGTGTGCCTCCCAAGAAATGAGGGTGGCCTTGGACTTAGGGACTTAGCAGTGTGGAATAAGGCGCTTCATTCTAAAACACTGTGGAATATCCATGCTAAGACGGACTCGCTCTGGATTAAGTGGATTCATGCGGAGTATCTTAGGGGACAGGACATTTGGGAGACTCCCTACCCGCGACGAGATGCTCCCCATTTCTCCAATATTTTGTGAATTCGTGACGTTTTGATTTCTCTTTGTCATGGCAATATTACTGAAGCCAAAACTAAAATCACCTCTTAGTTTGCAGGAAAAGGGACAACCGAAGCGTACGAGCATTTCAGAACCAAGGGCGTGAGAAAATTTTGGCACAAAGTAGTTTGGCGTCCTTACATCCCTCCGAAATTTTCGGTCACCCTCTGGCTCGCCATGCATGGGAGATTGAAGACTTTTGACCGGATGAAGCATTCAGATATTGCCCACGAATGTGTCCTTTGCAACTACAATAATGAATCACATGAGCATCTATTTTTCAATTGCAACAAAACACGGCTCGTGTGGTCGGAAATCTGCTCTTGGCTTCGATGCAAATCTCGACCCTCAAATATCCAAGCACCATCCGAAAATTCCATAAAGAAAAGGCGGGATCAGGCATCATTCAAAAAGCAAAGTTAGTGGCCCTTGGTGCCACTATTCAATACCTCTGGCAAGCACGCAATCTCAAGTATATTGAGAACAAATCATTTGAAGCCAGCCACATCATCAAAGCAATCAAGCTTGATGTCTACCGAGTCTTGTACTCCCTTTTTCCGGCCGAAGCCGTTATGTCCCATATGGATATGAACACTAGTTAGGGCTCATCTTTCCCGACTCTTGTTGGGCACCTCTTGTAACCCTTATAAATAAAATTTCTTTTTTGGTGTGTGTGGAGGGACCGCGCTAGGCCCAACCGAGGCGGTGCACCTCCTTCTCTCTCTCCCTTAGGACTAACATAAGCATAAGGATAGGCTACAGTACCGCTGGTCACGGGAGTGGAATATCCAAGTGCTTATGTTCGGTTCTTTCTCGGTGTGAGTTTTATTTCCTTTCCTGCTTTATGTCTTTTCAAAGCCTACATGTTTTGGCTTTGTTTTTCCCTTTTCAGCCTTTTCAGCCGTTGTTCCCCCTGGCCATGTCCCAGGGGCCAGGATCTCAAAAGTCTTGTACTCTTTTCTTTTTATTTATAAAATAACCGTATTTCGGAATTTATGTAAATTTATCTTTATTCTTTTAATTTATATGGTAGAAGATTAATTAAGAAAAGAACAGGTCAAAATGCTTAGCCAACATTTCGTTGAACGGAGGATTTTTTTTCCCACAGTATTTCAAAATTAATATTAGATTTATATTTGATGAAAATTTATTATGTATATATTTTCAAATGTATCTTTTCTACTGCAAAAAAAAATGATAAAAAATGATAATCTATAATTATCAACTAATGCGTATATTATAATTTATAAACTTCCAATAGCTAACAAATATAATTATCATCTTTGATAAACAAATAAATGTAAAAAACAAATGATAAGAATTAAGAAGACAATACACGAAAAGTCGAAAACCCTATTTCACTTTTCACTATTTCACACTCACCATACGCCTCAGCCGCCAGTCTCTAAACCCCAGCTTCATCGCCGGCGTCGCCTTGCCACCGCCGGCATAGCCACAAATCTGTCATCTTCCCATATCCTCCAACTCAAACTCCACAGTTCAATCCAGAAGCTGCTGCCCGCCGTTGGTCGCCGTCGAGTTTCCTATCTTCGTAAGGTGAGATTTTTGATGGATTGGTTTGCTTTTTCTATCTTCAGGTTGAATATTATGCATTTTTGCTTCTATAATGCATGTACATGCTTGATATATTCTGTCTGTGACTTGATTTCCATTGTAAAAAGCATCAAATTGAACTCCAATTACTTAGATTCTATATCAGAGTAGAGTTCAAGTTATTTTCCATGCATTTTTCTTCTAGTTTCTCTTCCTTCTTTTGTTTTATGGTGGATTCTCTTTGTGAGTAGTTTGGAGAGCTTAGATTGAAGAGTATAGAACTTCAAGTACAGTAAGAGCACGGTCACCTTTACAGAAGCGATTAATGTTTGCAGTCTTTTCTTTCTTGGCATGCTTATAGGCGTTTGCAATACTATAAGCAACTGGGTCCTGATCTTTCAAATACATTACCACTCACTAGTTTCTCATTTTTAGACTGCATAAGCATAAATATCTGAACAATATGTTGAGTTTCCGGTTGGTGGAAACTATCTAGTTAGATACTTGGTCAAAAGAAGTGATAGTGTCACATAGATTGCATGCATTTTAAATCAATTCTATTTAATTATAGGTTTCTGCATGCATTTTAAATCATTTCAAACTTAACAGCTTTCTGCATGCATTTTAAATCAATTCTATTTAATTAAACGTGGCTCTATCGTGTGTACACATGCATGCACGGATTCAGGCACTTACGTGGAATTCAATTCCCCATAGATAAAGTAATTAAAAAAGGTCAAAAAAATTTGTCCACTTGCTGAATTATTTGATTATGATGTTTTGGGCTTTTGAATTTTCAATAGGCTGTTTAGGCATCTCATTCATCATATTTTGATAAGGGAAAGCGTAATGTGCAATAGTTGTCAGTTTGTCAATTCTATTTAATTATAGAAAAAAAATTGCCGCACGACTTTTTACAAATGTATAAAGCTAGCTACTCTTGTCATTTTAGCCATCACTATTCACTACTGTTATAGTGTTCCCATTATTATGAAATACCACTAGATTATTATTTATGGTTATTTATAGTTAGAATATTTATATTGGATTGTGTTTTATTTTCTTTTCAGAATGGAATCAGAATCTTCTCATTCGCTTCCAATTCCATCTACTTTTGAAACACCAAACAAGGTAGATACTTCAACAAATGAGGAAGGTACTAGCCGAAAACGGGAACGACAAATAGAAGATTCAACACAAAAACCTCCTCTAGCTCCTAAAAAGAGAAGTGGAAGCCCATATTGGGAGCATTGCCAAAAAGGAACAAGGAAGACGAGTGATGGCATGATACAATCAATAGGAATATGTAACTACTGCAAAACTGAAATACCAGCTGCTGCAGGGAGTACTAGTGGGTTGAAAAATCATTTAGTGAAAAGGTGCAAGTCAAGTCCACTATATGATGTGAACTCAAGTGAGAAAGGTCAAGCTGTGTTGACAAAAGAGACGATGGGGCAAGGAAGTCATATAGTATCTCACACTTTTAATCAAAGAAAGTGTGAACTTAAGCTCACGGAGTATGTGATTACAGATGAAGTATCCTTTCGAGCTGTTGAGGGGAAGGGATTTGTTGGTTTTATCCAAGAATTACAGCCGAGATTCCGAATTCCTGATAGAAAGAAAGTTGCAGGTATGGTTTATGCTTTGTTTTTAGATGA